>MDKI01132257.1:0-18394 GCA_005239505.1 Nicotiana paniculata | reverse complement strand
TATATATATATATATATATATATATATATATATATATATATATGCATATTTATGTTCCTGTTGATTTCATGGTTGAGAGGACATTGATGAAGTTATGAGGAAAATACAATTTCTTATTTATAATTGTTGAGACAAAAATATTGTGAAAGGCTGTGGCCTAAATTGTGAAATTTATGAATAAATTGATATGAGATGTTTAGTGGGAGCGGGTTGCACGCCGCAACAAGGAGTGATAAGGGTGGACATGTAGGATCGGGTTGCACGCCGCAACAAGAGTAATAAGAGTGATATATCTAGGGAGGAGTAATAAGGGTGGATAGGTGGGAGCGGGTTGCACGCCGCATTAAGGAGCAATAAGGGAGGACATTTATATTTTTACTGAATTTCAAAGAAAATAAAGATTTGAAAGGCTTAAATGTTTATTTTTTCTATTCTTCATATTTTTGTTATTATTTTTATTTAAAGTTTAAAGTTTGGAAACTTGGAAATTATGTGATAATTGGTTATAGGTGAGGCCGGGGAAAAGGCGGCTGAGTTATTTTATTGTTGTTACAGTACTTAATTATTTGTTTAGATTTCTTTCTTGCTTTATATATATTGTCACAAGATATATTGCTAAAGTCTCGATGTAGTATCGTCACTATCTCGTCGAGGTTAGGCTCGACACTTACTCAGTACATAGGGTCGGTTGTACTGATATTACACTTTACACTCTTTTGTGCAGATCCAGGTACCGGCCAGATGTATAATTAGAGCGAGTATTCATGTTTTCGGAGACACGAGGTATATCTGCCGGCGTTCGCATATCCCGAGAGTCTTCTCCTATTTTCATAAACGTTGTTTTATTATATTCAGAACAATTACATTATTTCTTTCAACAAAGTACTTGTAGTATTCTTTAGTAGTTTGTGAATTGTGACACCAGATTCTGGGGTAGTTTTTGGATTCATCTATATAATTAGTTCGTGGATCGGTTTAGTTAATTATTTATTATCTTATATTGTGAATTATGTATTTAAAGTCATTAGATTAAGTATTAATTTAAAATATCTTTATCCTGTTTAAATGGTTAATTAAAGGAAATAGTTAAGCGAACTCTAACATTGGATTGCCTAGCAAGTGTGGTGTTAGGCGCCATCACGAGCCCTAAGGTTGGGAATTTGGGTCGCGACAAGTTGGTATCAGAGCACTAGGTTACTTAGGTCTCACAATTCAATGACAAGCTTAGTAGAGTTTGAAGGATCGGTACGGAGACGTCTGTACTTATATTTCAGAGGCTATTAAGTTAGGAAACAACTCCATTTTTATTTCTACTCTATCGTGCGATTTTTGTATCCCAAATACTGACTGGATTCTTCTATTCTCTCGCAGATGGCGAGAACACGTTCTTCATCTTCCGCTGACCGGCATTCCGGTCCTCCAGCAGCAGCAGCTCCTACTAGAGGCAGAGACCGAGGCCACGCTAGAAGCCGAGGCAGGGGAAGGACTCAGCCCATTACTCAGGCAGCAGCCCCAGCTGCGGAACCCCATATTGAGATTAATGAGGGGTTCCGGCTCAGACGGTTCCAGCGGGATCAGCTCAGGTTCCCGAGGGGTTTATTGCTACCCCGATTCTTCAGGATGTTTTGGTCTGTTTAGTGGGCTTGATGGAAAGTGTGGCCCAAACGGGCACATTCCCTGTTGCTGCAGCTGTATCTCAGGCTGGAGGCGGAGTCCAGACTCCTGCTACCCACACTCCAGTCCAGACTACTCCTCAGGTTCAGACCCCAATAGCCAATCCCGTTCGGGTAATTCAGCCAGTTGCAGCAGTGCTGCCCGTTAATGGGGCAGCTATGTCTACCGATGCTTTATGGAGGTTGGACAGGTTCATTAAGTTATTTCCTGTTCACTTCAGTGGTGCTACTTCAGAGGACCCTCAGGAATATCTGGATAGTTGTCATGAGGTGTTGCGAAATATGGGTATTTTGGAGACCAATGGGGTCGATTTTGCTGCTTTTCAGATGACTGGTTCCACCAAGAAATGGTGGAGGGACTTTCTGTTGACTAGACCAGTTGGATCACCTGCTCTGACATGGGATCGGTTCTCTCATCTATTTTTGGAGAAGTTCCTGCCTGTTACTACTCGAGAGGATAAGCGTCGTCAGTTTGAGCGACTTTAGCAGGGCAGCATGACAGTGACCCAGTATGAGACTCGTTTCGTGGATTTGGCTAGACATGACATTTTTTATTTCCCACAGAGAGGGAGAGGGTCAGACAGTTTATTGATGGCCTTGCTCAACCCATCAGGTTGCAGATGTCCAAGGAGACAGGGACCGAGATTTCTCTTCAGGATGCAGCTAATATAGCTAGGATGGTTGAGTCAGTTCTTGGGATGGGAGGTCAGGGGTCTGACAAGAGACCTCGCCATTCCGGTGGTTTCAGTGGTGCCTCATCTGGGGGAGGGACTTTATTAAGCAGAGGCCTTCTTCCAGGCCTTTCCATTCAGCACTATAGGTTTCACATGGTACTTCAGGGGGTCGTGGTTCTTATGTGCCTCCTTCTGCTCAGCCAGTATACAGTCCTTCAGCTCCAATTAGAGCACCTCCTCTGCAGAGTTATTATTGTGGTCAGCCAGTTCGTCAGGGTTAGTCCTCATATCAGGAGGGATGTTTTGAGAGTGGTGAATATGGGCATAGTCGGAGAGCTTGTCCGAGGTTTCTGAGTAATCAGCATCAGTACCAGGGTTCTCGTGCCATAGTTCCGGCACCAGCTGCAGCACCACCTGCCCAGCCCGCAAGGGGTAGGGGTCATGTAGTTAGAAGTAGAGGTCAGAATGTTAGAGGTGGAGGACAGATAGCTAGAGGTGGAGGTCAGCCTACTAGAGGTGGAGGTCCTCTCAGAGGTGTGGTTCAGGGTGGCGGGGCCCAACCCCGACTATATGCATTTCTAGCCAGGCCCGAAGTAGAGTCCTTCGACGCTGTTATTACAGGTATCATCTCAGTTTGTGATAGAGAAACTTCAGTTTTGATTGGTCCAGGGTCTACTTACTCGTATGTTTTATCCTATTTCTCCACGTATTTGAATGTGCCCCATCCCTTGAGTGTTCCTGTTTATGTGTCTACACCGATGGGGGTGCTATCGTGGTAGATCGAGTATACCGTTCCTGCGTGGTAGTCATAGAAAGTCTTGAAACTAGTGTGGATCTTTTACTTCAATATATGGTTGATTTTGATGTAATATTGGGCATGGATTGGTTGTCACCCTATTATGACATCTTAGATTGTCATGCCAAGACAGTTACTTTAGCATTGTTGGGGTTGCCTCGATTAGAATTGAAAAGGACTCCTGGTCATTCTCCCAGCCGGGTGATTTCATATGCCAAGGCTCGTCGCATGGTGGAGAAAGGGTGTTTGGATTATTTGGCTCATATTCGTGATTCCGATGCCGAGGTTTCTTCTATAGAGTAAGTTCCTATCGTGTGTGAGTTTCCTGAGGTATTCCCTGTAGACCTGCCGGGTATGCCCCCCGATAGGGATATTGATTTCTGTATTGATGTGGCTCCGAGCACTCAGCCCATTTCCATTCCTAGATATCGGATGGCCCCATCAGAATTGAAATAATTAAAAGAACAGTTGCAAGATTTTCTAGATAAGGGTTTCATAAGACCTAGTGTCTCACCTTGGGGTGCACCGGTTTTGTTTGTAAAGAAGAAAGATGGGTTGATGAGAATGTGTATAGATTACCGGTATCTGAATAAAGTTACTATGAAGAATAAATATCTGTTGCCGAGGATTAATGACCTATTTGATCAGCTTCAGGGTGCTAGAGTATTTTCAAAAATTGATTTGATACCGGGCTAAGCTGAAGATTAGGGCGATCGATGTTCCTAAGACAGCCTTGCGGACGAGGTATGGGCATTATGAATTTTTCGTTATGTCTTTTGGGCTGACTAACACTCCATCAGCCTTTATGGACTTAATGAATCGGGTTTTCAAGCCCCATCTGGACTCTTTTATGATCGTGTTCATTGATGACATTCTTATATACTCCCGCAGTCAGGAAGAGCATGATCAGCATCTCCGTATAGCACTCCAGACTTTGAGAGATAAGCAGTTGTATGCCAAGTTTTCAAAATGTGATTTCTGGTTAGATTCAGTAGCATTTTTGGCTCATATTGTATCAGTGGAGTGTATTCAGGTTGATCCTAAGAAGATAGAGGCAGTCAAGAACTGGCCTAGACCCACTACAACTATGGAGATTAGGAGTTTCTTGGGTTTGGCAGGTTACTACCGTCGTTTTGTGGAGGGGTTCTCGTCCATAGCAGCCCCAATGACTAAATTAACTCAGAAAGGTGCCCCATTTAAATGGTCAGATGAGTGCAAGGCGAGCTGTCAGAAGCTCAGGACAACCTTGACTACAACTCTGGTGTTGGTATTACCATCAAATTCGGGTTCTTTCACGGTGTATTATGATGCTTCTCGAGTTGGCCTTGGAGCAGTGTTGATGCAGGATGGCAGGGTGATTGCGTATGCGTCTCGTCAGTTGAAAGTCCATGAGAAGAATTACCATGTTCATGACTTAGAGTTGGCAGCCATTGTTCATGATTTAAAAATTTGGAGGCATTATCTTTATGGCATGCCGTGTGAATTTTTACTGACCATCGCAGCCTCCAGTTCTTATTCAAGCAGAAAGATCTAAATTTGAGGCAGCGGAGATGGTTAGAGTTACTAAAAGATTATGATGTCACCATATTGTACCACCCAGGGAAGGCTAATGTGGTGGTCAATGCATTGAGTAGAAAGGCAGTGAGTATGGGCAGCCTTGCGTATATTCCAGTTGGTGAGAGACCGTTGGCTTCAGACATTCAGACATTGGCTAATCAGTTCGTGAGGTTGGATATTTTTCCCAGCAGTGTTCTAGCTTGTACAGTCGCTCGGTCTTCTCTAATTGACCGTATCCGGGAACACCAGGATGATGACCCACATTTGGCGGTCCTTAGGGACACAGTTCGGCACGGTGATGCCAAGAAGGTTACAATTGGAGATGAGGGTGTTTTGAGAATGCATGGTCATTTATGTGTGCCTAATGTTGATGGCCTTTGTGAGTTGATCCTTGAGGAGGCTCACAGTTCTAAGTATTCGATTCATCCAGATGTAGCCAAAATGTACCAAGACTTGAGGCAGCATTATTGGTGGAGAAGAATGAAGAAGGACATTGTTGTGTATGTGGCTCATTGCTTAAATTGTCAGCAGGTAAAGTATGAGCATTAGAGACCTGGTGGTTTTCTTCAGCAGATAGAGATTCCTGAGTGGAAGTGGGAGCGTATTATTATGGACTTCATTGTCGGGCTCCCACAGACTCAGAGGAAATTTGACGCAGTTTGGGTATTGTAGATAAGCTGACTAAATCAGCACATTTCATTCCTGTGGCAAGTACTTATACTTTAGAGCGGTTGGTTGAGTTATATAGATTTTTCGCCTTCATGGTTTGCCCGTATCTATCATTTCTGATTGGGGTACGCAGTTTACTTCGCACTTTTGGAGGGCAGTTCAGCGTGAGTTGGGTACCCGAGTGGAGTTGAGTACAACATTTCACCCTCAGACTGATGGGCAGTCCGACCATACCATTCAGATATTGGAGGATATGCTCCGCACTTGTGCTATTGACTTTGGAGGTTCGTGGGATCATTTCTTGCCGTTAGGGAGTTTGCTTATAATAATAGTTATCAGTCGAGCATTTAGATGGCTCCTTATGAGGCGTTACATGGTAGACGGTGCAGATCACCAGTTGGATGGTTTGAGTCGGGAGAGGCTCGGTTGTTGGGTACAGACTTAGTTCAGGAGGCCTTAGATAAGGTCAAGATTATTAAGGAGAGACTCCGTGCAGCTCAGTCTAGGAAAAAGAGTTATGCTGATCGTAAGGTTCGTGATGTGGCATTCATGGTTGGAGAGAGAGTATTGCTTCGTTTGTCGCCCATGAAGGGTGTTATGAGATTTGAGAAGAAGGGTAAGTTGAGACCTAGGTATATCGGGCCGTTTGAGATTCTTGATAGAGTGGGGGAAATAGCTTATAGACTTGTGTTGCCTCCAGGGTTATCCTCAGTTCATCCGGTATTCCATGTGTCAATGCTCCGGAAATATCATGGCGACTCGTCCCACGTGTTAGATTTCAACTCTGTCCAATTGGACAAAGACTTGACTTATGAGGAGGAGCCGGTAGCCATTTTAGACCAACAGGTTCGCCAGTTGAGATCTAAGATTTATCCTTCAGTTCGAGTGCAGTGGAGAGGCCACCCCATTGAGGCAGCTACCTGGGAGTCCGAGTCGAACATGCAAAGTAGATATCCACACTTGTTCACCATTTCAGGTAACTTTCTATGTCCGTTCGAGGACGAACGTGTGTTTTAAAGGTGGAGATTGTGATGACCCAAGGAGTCATTTAAAAATTTAGACTCTGTTCCATGCTTAATATCCATAAATAGACTAATTTTAAATACCTCAATTTGCGTGCGCATTCCGGGTGTGAAGTCGGAAAGCTTTTATGTGAAAAAAAATGAGAAATAGTGATTTCTAGAGTTTAAATTTGATAAAAGTTGACTTTGGTAAACATTATGAGTAAATGGACCCGGATCCGTGTTCCGACGATCCCGGGAGGTCCGCAGTAAAATATAGGACTCGAGCGTATGCCCGGAAATGAATTCCAAGGTCCCAAGCCTTAGTATCAATTTTTGAAAGAAATTGTTTTGCGAAAATGTTTATGAATTATAGAAAAGAAATAATGTTTGAAATCATTGGTATCGGGCCCATATTTTTGTTCCGGATCCTGGTACAGATTTGTTATGATATTAAAAGGTTAACTGTGAAATTTGGTAATAAAGTGGAGTTCGTTGGACGTGATTCGGACATCCGATTGAAGAGTTATGAACATTAAGTGTTCTTAATGAAAATGATGAGTTTTGAGGTTTAATTCATAGTTTTACATGTTACTTTCATGATTTGATCACACGAGAAAGTCAGTTGATGTTTTTAGACTTGCGTGCATGTTTTGTTTAGAGCCTCGAGGGCTCGGGGGAGTTTCGGATAGGCCACGGGGTGTTTTACACTTATAGAGAATTGCTGGTTTTCTGTTTGCTGGTGTCCAGTTTTTTGTACTATGCGATCGCATAGGTAGGTTCGCGATCGCATACTATAGTCTCAGGGGGGAGGGGGTCCTTTGGTGTACTGTGCGAACGCAGCATTTAGTGTACGACCACGAAGATTCATTTGGGCAAGCTTTGCGAACGCACTCCCTACTCTGCGAACGCGTATCCTTAAAATAGTCCTGGGGGAGCAGAGGCTAGTACTCTATGCGATCGCATCCCTCCCACGCGAACTCACTGCCCAGTTTCCCTTACCCTATGCGAACGCATGCTTTTGAGTGCCAACGCATGGGCCTGCTGCCCAGCTAATATAAATACTCTTTTAAAAGTGGGCAGACCTTCTTCTTCACCATATTTTCGAGGTTTACAGCCGTAAGAGTGATTTTCTTCAATAATTATCATCCCCAAGTCATAGGTAATCAATTCTAAACTTTGTTCTTTCAATTCCTTACTGTTTTTCATCACTTGTAAAGCAAAAATTAAGAATTTTCGTGGTAAAAATTGAGGGTATGGGTAGAATTAGAGAATTTTGTAAAAATTGAATTTTTACATCGAATTAAGGACGGATTTCAAAACTAATAGTATATTTGGGTTCGTGGGTGAATGGGTAAACGTAATTTGGTTCGAATACCGAGTTTAGACCAAGCGGGCCAAGTGTCGGATTTTCACTTTTTTTTAAAGAAAACTTAGGAAAAGTCATATTTTTCAATAAAGTTAGTTCTTTTAGCATAAATTGATGATATTGAGTTAATTATGATTAGATTCGAGCAAGTTAGAGGTGAATTCAAAAGGAATAGCCGTAATTGAGCAGTGAGTGACCTACGAAATTGAGGTTAGTGTTTGGTCTAACTTTGACTTGAGGGAATAGGAATCCCCACTTGTTTGCTATGTGAAATACATGTGTGTGGTGTATAGGTGAGGTGACGAGTATCTATGCACCACCAAATTGCCTGTTAAACATGATCCCTTTCTCGTTCCCAACTTAATTTATTCTTGTCTTAATTGTTCTATGTTCATTATTGTTTCTATGACTACTTGGACTTGTTATTTTGTGTTAAATATTGTTGTGGCTATTTTGGAAAGAGTATTGGTTGTTTTAGCTGGTTCCCTTGTAGTACAAAATGGTTGAGCGCTCTGGCATTATTTTTACGAGATATATATATGCATATTTATGTTCCTGTTGGTTTCATGGTTGAGAGGATATTGATGAAGTTATGAGAAAAATACAGCTTCTTATTTATAATTGTTGCGACAAAAATATTGTGAAAGGCTGGGCCTAAATTGTGAAATTTATGAATAAATTGATATGAAATGTCTGGTGAGATCGGGTTGCACGCCGCAACAAGGAGTGATAAGGGTGGACAGGTGCGAGCGGGTTGCACGCTCCAACAAGGAGCAATAAGGGAGGACATTTATATTTTTACTGAATTTCAAAGAAAATAAAGATTTCAAAGTCTTAAATGTTTATTTTTTCTATTCTTCATATTTTCGGCATTATTTTTATTTAAAGTTTAATGTTGGAAACCTGGAAATTATGTGAGAATTGGTTATAGGTGAGGCGGGGAAAAGGCGGCTGAGTTATTTTATTGTTGTTGCAGTACTTAATTATTTGTTTAGATTTCCTTCTTGCTTTATATATTATTGTCACAGGATATATTGCTAAAGTCCCGCCGTAACCTCGTCACTACTTCGTCGAGGTTAGGCTCGGCACTTACTCAGTACATGGGTCCATTGTACTGATACTACACTCTGCACTCTTTTGTGCAGATCTTGGTACTGGCCAGCTGTAGAGATATTTAGAGCGGCTATTCATTTATTCGGAGACACGAGGTATATCTGCTAGCGTTCGGAGATCCCGAGAGTCTTCTCCTATTTTCATAAACGTTGTTTTATTATATTCAGAACAGTTACATTATTTCTTTCAGCCAAGTACTTGTAATATTCTTTAGTAGTTCATGATTTGTGACAACAGACTCTGGGGTAATTTTTGGATTCATCTATATAATTAGTTCGTGGCTCGGTTTAGTTAATTGTTTATTATCATATATTGTGAATTAATTATTTAAATCCATTAGATTAAGTATTAATTTAAAATTGTTTTATCCTGTTTAAATGGTTAATTAAAGGAAATAATTAAGCGAACTCTAACATTGTCTTGCCTAGCAAGTGTGGTGTTAGGCGCCATCACAAGCCCTAAGGTTGGGAATTTGGGTCGTGACAGTCCCGGGGACTGTCGTCAAACTGTCGAGGTTGGTGGTCGAAGAAGACCATGCGGAAATAAATTCAACAAGTTTTACATGGGATTGGTGGAATAAGTACGTCGAATACTTGAAGCACGAGAAGCTACCCTCGGACCCAAAAGATTCAAGGGCCTTACGAACCAAAGCAACTCGATTCTCACTCGACAAAAATGGGACATTATATAAAAGAACCTCTGACGGACCATTGGCAGTATGTTTGGGACCGGGGGATACCGATTATGTACTACGAGAAATCCACAAAGGGACTTGTGGGAATCACTCTGATGCCGATTCTTTGGTTCGCAAGGTGATCAGAGCAGGGTATTATTGGGATAGCATGGAAAAAGATATCAAAGAGTTCATTCGAAGGTGTGATAAATGTCAAAGGTTCGCACTAATGATCCATCATCCGAGTGAATAACTCCATTCGGTCATATCCCCATGGCCTTTAATGAAATGGGGAATGGACATCGTCAGCCCCCTACCAACGACGCCAGGTAAAGCTAAATTTATTTTGTTTATGAGTGACTACTTTTCAAAATGGGTAGAAGCGCAGATCTTTGAAAAAATAAGAGAAAAAGAGGTCATCGACTTCATATGGGACCATAATGTATGCCGGTTCGGGATACTCACCGAGATAGTATATGACAATGGGAAGCAGTTCATCGGTAGCAAAGTGACAAAATTCCTCGAGGACCATAAAATCAAAAGAATTCTATCAACGCCCTATCACTTAAGAGCAAATGACCAGGCCGAGTCCACAAATAAAACCATCATTCAAAACTTGAAGAAAAGGTTGGATGGTGCGAAGGGAAAATGGAGAGAAGTATTGCCCGAGGTGCTATGGGTATATCGACCGACGTCAAAGTCGATCATGGGGGAAACCCCATTTTCTTTGGTATATGGGTCCGAAGCATTGATTCCGGTCGAGGTCCGGGAACCTAGCGCCAGGTTTCAGCATACCACCAATTATTCAAACGCGAGGCCATGAACACCAGCCTCAATTACTAGATGAAAAACGTAAAGCTGCACTAGTTCGAATGGCCGCACAAAAGCAAAGGATCGAGAGGTATTACAACATAAGGGAAAACCTTCGCCATTTCGGAGTCAGGGAATTGGTCCTAAGGAAAGTCACCCTCAATACTCGAGACTTAAATGAAGGGAAACTAGGCCCAAATTGGGAAGGACCATACTGAGTCCTCGGAGTCATTGGAAAAGGATCCTATAAACTTAGCACAATGGATGGAGAACAACTACCAAACAATTGGAGAATATCACTACTGAAACGATACTATTGTTGAGGTATGACCTTCTCCATTTTCTGTTTTTCATTTATATTCAAGATTAACTCCTTGCAGATGTTCGATTGAAGACATCGGAGCACCCATCAACTCGAAGACCTTGGGTTTTAAAGAATGTGTTGCACTCTTTTTCCCTTAGATCGGGTTTTATCCCAAATGGGTTTTACCAGCAAGGTTTTTAACGAGGCAACACTTATATGCTACCTAAGGGAAATTCAACAAGTAACAAGGCTTATTTTCAATCAACCTCGAATATTGGGGGGCATCACCCTCGGAGGTATTGCATTTTCAGAGAAAACAATTCAAGTCAAGAGGGCCTCGATAGGAAAACTATGTAATGGGCCAAACGGTCAAATGAACTGTGTCCATGTAGAGCAGTCGAGCCCCCAACGGCAAAACATGTACGCATGTATCAATTATTCAAAGATGCACTAGTATTATATCAAAATACTTTGTGTCTCAAAAGAAGTCTACTATTATATGAAACTTCATGCTTATTATTCAACAAGAAACGGCCCGAGAGCCAGAATGCAAATGCACCCCGATTACTCGGGGACTATCATCGACAATCAACACATCGAGTCATCAAGGGGTCGAATTTATAAGACCTCAAAGAGGCATACTTGAACTTATAAGACCTCAAAGAGGCATACTCGAACCCATAAGACCTCAAATAGGTATGCTCGAACTCATAAGACCTCAAAGAGGCATCCCCTTGATATAAAGGCCAAGGCCATCATACCCAGGGACTAAAATCTATGGCCATAGAAAAAGACTATTGTCATATAAAAAGGCTACGGCCGAATTCATGCAGTTCAGAGACGTCCAACTTTCGCCATAAAATTAAAGGCCTTCAAAAACTTTGAAAAACCGGTTAAATCAGGCTACCCTCGGCAAAAGAAAATGATAAAGGGCTTCGATAAAACCAGCCCTCAAATGATTCAGAGGCTTCGATAATATCAGCCCTCGAAAAAACCTCAAGAGGTATTCAACTATTGTTACACAACAAGGTTCCAATCAATCGAACCTTCAAAAAATCCAACAAGTACAAAGAACACATGCTAAGGCATACCAAAATTTTCACTAAGTCTTTAGCCGGAAAGAGGGAAAAATCATAGCCATTTTAGAGGCCGAATTGTCCCAACCTAAAAGAGCCTAAGGGCCAAGAAAAGCCTAAAGGGTAATATTTAAAGAGCTTAAAGGATGAAGCACACCGTGCTCGAGACCTTACCTAGCCCGAACTCAAAAGTCCCTTCATCCCGAGCTAGCGACAAACCAAAGAAAAAGCTCATCTCGAAGATCAAACCTTACAAGGTAACCTATTATCGATCGTTGATCAAACACAAAACCCAAGGGTTTACTTTACCCTGAATTTGAACCAATGTTCAAAAGTTACAGTATCAAAAATCGAACAAACTTTGAAGAAAAACGATCAAGGAAACTCTATTCTCTTTCATATATACAAAAGGTAATACAAAGGAGTTCTACAAAACAAAAAGATTACAAAAAGGTAGAAAAAGTTCTATCTACACCAGGGGGGCATCCCCCCCCCCTCGGGCCTATGACTTTCCCTAGACCTGTCACTCTCTCGGGGCCAGCCTCTTCCCCGGGAGTAGCCTCTTCTTCAACCTCCTCATCTTCATCACCGGAACCACCTTGGCCATCTTCAACGTCATCATCATCGTCGGAGGTAAGCTTGATTTATCTCCTCAGAGAGATCGAAGCCCTTGGCGTGAACCTCTTCGAGAGTCTCCCTCCGGGATCGGAACCTGGCATAATCATTTCTTCGTTTCTCCCGGTCAGCAGCCCCCATCAACTCCATTTGAGCATCGACAACATCCTTCAATTATATGGCCACCGTCTTGTCAGCCTTGATTTGTATCTCTATGGTTTCGGCCTGGACTTTCACAACTTCGGCCTCGGCCTTCGCAAGTCTAGCCTCGAGCTCGACTATCTTGCCAGCCTAAACCGAGCTACTCTCTTGAGCATTCTGAAGTTGAATCTCGAGGGTATATACCTTCGCCAGTGCATCATCTTTAGCCGCAGCTAGGGTGTCCATCTTTGCTTTCCATTTATTTCACTCGGAGTTGACTTGATCGACCTCACCACGAAGGTGCTCCAGCATCTCTACCTTTTGCTGCAGCTGAGACATTGAAGTATTAGCCTCCGAAGATGGGAGAGGAAGCCCGTATTTTTTCATAACAGAGGTTACCTGCTTCTCCAGCTCATCCTCGTATTCACGAGCTTTGGTCAACTCCGACCGAAGGTGCTTCAGCTCTTCTTCCTTTTTGCCGCAGAGAAACCTAAGGGTTTTTTCCTCGTTCAAAGACTTATGCAACTCGGCTTCACAATGACGCAGTTTGGCCTTAAATTTATTGAAGGCCTACAAAAAAGAGAGGAATGATCGATTAAACAAAAGAAGAAAGTATAACATTGGAGAAATTGCAACACCACTAAAAACTTACAATCGAGCAAAGGCGTTGGGCTTCTTCGAAGATTGATCTTGCATCCGCTAGGTCGGCTTCATCGACCCCGGCAAAGAAACCCTAGAAGGGGTCGTGTTCACTCGGGACCCCGCTTAACTCGTGCTTCTTCAGGTTCTGAGCATCCCTAATAGCATTCTAGGAGTAGGCCGGAAGCGACGGGGAATGACCTTATTTCACGGCCTCGGGGAGATCACCTGAGGTGCTCTGTTCAGGAAGAGGAGCTTCGAAGCTTGCTTTTTTTTGAGTGTTTCTAGAAGTTTGGGAAGCAGTCACCACATCAGGTGATGCAGGGCCTTCGTCCCTTTTTTCTTTCGAAGTTCTTCCTTCGTGGCTAGGGGATCCGGCCTCAGCGGGCTTGATAGCCTCGGTAGATTTTTTGGTTCGAGCCACCAAAGTCGACCACTCCACCTCGTCGCCTTCGTCGTCCATATACTGGTGGACCGAGTCAATATCCACATTGATGATAACGCTCTTCTTGCGCCTCCGAGCAGGCTCTGCTTTGTTTTGGGTGTCCTCGATCTTCGAGGAACTTTTTCTTTTGTTATCCTTTTTTGGTTTTGAAGTCGAGGGTCCCACTTCCTCCCTGAGAGAGGGCAGCCTTATCTCAAATAACTCACCAATACCTGCCACAAAATAGTTAAGTCATTGGAAGAAAGTCATTCTTAATATGGATAGAAATATTGAAACACGAACCGTGATGTTTTGCTTCTTACTTGCCCTTCGACAGGTCCTGCCACTTGCGTTTGTCATATGATGAAGTAGCGGCTAGTTTACGAACCCAGTCCTCGAGGTCAAGGACTGCATTGGGTATCCACGGAACCACTGTGGAAAAGGGAAAGGAATATTATGCGAAGCTTAGTAAAAATTATGGAAAAAACTAAAGCAGAGAATTCCACTCACATTCGAAGTTCCATTATTCGGGGAATGGCAGGAACTCCTTGGGAATAACATCGACGGTCCTCACCCGGATGAACCGGCTCATCCAACCTCGATCTTTATCTTCGTCATTACTGGCGAAGAAGGACTTGGTCGTTCGGCATTGAAGTTTTATCAGACCCCGGAAAAGTTGAGGTCGATATAAGCGGATGAGGTGGTTGAGGGTAAATTCGAGCCCGGCCTTCTCAACAAAGAACCTCATCATTATTACTGTCCGCCAAAAGGACGGATGAATCTGGCCCAGGGTGACTTGATATCTTCGGCAGAGTTCAAGCATGAGCATATCGAGGGGCCCAATGTAAAAGGGTATGTGTACACACTTAGGAACCCCTCTACGTAGGTTGTGAGGTCCTCCTCACGAGAAGGTATTTGCAACGTGACCTTCTCTTCCCATCTACACTCTCTTCTTACAGCATCGAGGTGTTTTTTTCGTAATTGAGCTTATGTATCTCGATGCATGCTCACGACGGTTGGGGATGTCAGGAAGGTTATCGATTGTAAAGTCCTTTCTTAAGGAACAATTGCTCGGTACAATTTCATGAATTGCCGGCAGTTTACCACCGACCGGACGGGAAGTAGAAGAGGTGGTTCCTCCTTTCTGAGAAACGGACTTGGAAGTTTTCTCCATCAATTTATAGAAAAAGAAGGAATAAATGAGTAAATCGTGGAGGTTTCTAAGCTGATACGGCGGAGGAACTGGTGGCAAAAAGGGGACTTAGAAAGGAGAATAGGTTTTGCAAAGTTGATACGCGGGGACTATCTGTATACGGTCGAAATCGGAGAGCCTGATTTCAGGGTCTTTATCGCACCTCGAGCTCGAGTTCGGGCAAGTCGAAGTAGGGATCAGGTCTGGCTGAAACATGCACACCTTGGGGAAATGAATCGGAGGCCTGACACGATCTACCTCGAGAGAGTGTCATTTCGATGATACTCAAGAAAGAGCGGGAATCTCTCAAAGGCACAAAGATCAAGGCGTAAATTTTGGATAAGATTTGTACGAATTAGTACAAATCCGTATTAGGTTGTTATACAACTGTACCAATAGAATTCTTTAGCCTAAATAGAAATGTGCCATATTAGGGTTTTCCCCTCCTATATAAAGGGGACCCCAATCATTTGTAAACATCATCTCACTACTCGCAAAAGAATATTTTATCTTACTTTTCTCTTTTATTGTGCTCCAGAAGTGTTCCTCAGTTTTATTGCTCTCACTTTATTATTCTTACTTTATTATTCTTAACCCGCCTCGAGGCCTCCGAGGATATCGAGCTCGAGGTCCCTATTGCACTAGCAACACTGGTTTGGTCATCAATTCTTCTCATTTATATTTAATATTACTTGTTTATTCACTAGTATTGGAATAGATCACGTATCTTTAAAGTCACAAATCAAATTTAATTGTTACTCGTATTTTTCGAGGTAGACAGTACCATATTGAGTTGTCTCTCTTTTGCTATTTTTGTTTTCTTAATCTTTATAATGTTTTTTTTTAATATTTTATTTTCTTGACACCGTCACTTTTGGGGACTAATAACATACATTTACATTGATGGAATTTTAAATGAAGTTGGTTGAATAACATGCGGATGAAAATTGAAGTTCTGGCTCCATACATTTATTCCCTCGTCGACAATCTGGAGTTTTTGCTGAAGTTCAGGGCAGATTTTGTTGCTCCTGTGAAGGAAGAACTTGAAGTTCTCAAAGTCAATCTAGGACTGCTAAAAACTATTGTTTCCTTCATACTAGAGGAACCTATTCTTGTGTCCAACAACAGCGTCAACAATTTCTGGGATTATGTCATAGCTGTAATAAAAGAAGCAGTATGTTGTATCTCTTCACTTTGTTTGGCAGAGGATTCGGATGAGGATATGCCTGATCTACTAAAGAGCAGTAAACCTTATGTTGAAGCCCTGAAACCGATGAGTTTTGGTCGTTCATTAACTCATTGGACAACCGAGAATTGAATGAAGATTTGGGCAATGAATTTGATCTTGCTATATCCCATTTTGCTGCAAAAGATGGAGCCTGTTGACAACCTCGTGGTTGATCCTTCTTCCATATGGAAAAAACAGGTAGACAATGTCATTTTCGACATTAAGCTTTTCAAGGAAATTGTAGAATTTGCACATATCTTCATAGAAAATAAGGACGTCCCAAGTGATAGTCAATACCTCATCGTTTTAGATGAAGTGTGGAATTCTCATATATTTGATGAGTTGCACAGGTGTTTTCCAGATAATCATAATGGAAGCAGAATTCTTGTTACCAGCGGCCGAATATATGAGGATCCATTATATTGTTCGTTTGTTGACTCCGGAAGAGAGTTGGGAGCTACTACAAGTGAAGTATAATCACTTTCGTTTCTGTACTCAAGAAGGATTTCGCAAACCACCAATTCCAAATGAGAACTGTCCTGCTGAAGTTGGGAAGGAAATTGCCGTAAAATGTCAAGGGCTACCTCTGGCCATTGTTTTGATAGCTGGGTTTCTTGTCAATATAAAGGACGATAACGATTGGCTAACAATCACTGGAGAGGCATTTAGTTCAGAAACTAATCGTCATGTAGGAGACTGCAATGAAATAATAGAATTGAGCTACAAAAATATCCCTGGTTATCTAAGACAATGTTTTCTATATTTTGCAGCATTGCCAATGAGTACAGAAATTTCAGTTTCAAAACTAATATGCACATATAGATAACTGTACCTTCCCAGATTCCAACTTGTCCCAATTGGATTGTTTGCAGACCTTATCCAAAAGGGAACATAATGAGAAGTTTTCCTTTCCTTGAAAAACTAAAATGCATATTTTTGGAATCTTGGGGTAATTCTGAGAACTTGGTTGCATCTCACAATCGATTTCCAGTTTTGGATTTCTTGAATCACTCAATGTGATTTATCAAGGCCGGGTGATTCTGCCTTGTGAATTTAACTTCTCCTCGAACCTTAAGAAACTGACCTTATCAAAGTTTCGCTGCCATGGGTTGAAATTTCTGCAATTTCAGCATTACCAAACCTTGAGGTTTTGAAACTGCTCTCAGAAGCTTTTGAGGGAGGAGAGTGGAATGTCAGTGATGAGGAGTTCGCAAAACTCAAGTTCTTGAAATTGGGAAATCTGAACATTGTGCATTGGAAATTTTGTGCATTGAGGCAATCTTGTGTGGAAACTCTGTTTCTCAATCAGTCAAAAAAACTGAGGAAATTCAGCGTGAGCAATTTCAAGGTCATCATTCAGAACCCAAACAGGGACTGAAGAAAACGAATCTCGTCGTTAATCTCCACGCTCGCTTGTAAGTAAATTTGAGATATAATTTTTATTCTAGCCTAGTATTACTGTTCTATTATATATATGTGCGCGCGCGCAAGAATATCAACTCTCCTACAGTCGTCAAAATCTGAACGATTTTAGCATGAATTTGACTTTCTTTTGGTTTCTCTGTTTTCTCATTTACAGCTTTGTTGAAATCTCCTTAGCTCCTCCCCATTCCAACCTGCCCCAATTTCAGGTGTACATGATGATTGAAGTATACTATTTTTACAGAGAGATTATAAATGGCATAATTTGAAGTAAATATTAGTAAAAGAAAATAATTTAGGCTAACAAAAAAGTAATAATTTATGTTATTTAAGTGAGCTTTTACATGTCACGTACCTATGTGCAGTAACTAAATGCAATACTTTTTCTGCAAAACCAAGGGATATAAGTCAATTGATCCTACACAATCTGGTTTAGTCACAATGATTTGTTGATGTCACTCTTGAAGCTTTTTAGTTATTCTGTCATAATTCCCATCTTAGTTGTGGATGGGTGATTTAGGCAACTTTCACGAGCTAGCTTTCTGGTTTATCATGGTATCAAGAGCGAGACTCCTCCCAGTTCTTGGTTTATACGATGTTGGGTTCCTATATTATGTTGTTCACACTCCAGTTGGCAGACCTAGGGTGTTGGGGTGTCAGAATCCCCACATTGGTTGTGGATGGATGATTTGGTCTTTTTATATAATTTTAGGCAATTCTCACCTCATGAGCTAGCTTTTATTAGCCAAAGGTTTATTTCTTATCAGATTCTATTCAACCGGTCTTTTCAAGTAACTTTTGAGCTAGCCGGGGCACCCTACTGATGAGCCGCACGTTTCCTTCCATGAGTAATGCTGGTTCCACTTCTTCTTTCTCTATTGTTACGTTTCAGTTTGATAGTTATTGAAAACTCTTTGCTGTATTTGCACAACTTTTTTAAACTAGAGATAAAATATAAATTAGGGGTGGGCATTCGGTACTTCGGTTCGGTATTTAAGAATTTCGGTTCGGTATTTCG
>MDKI01138409.1:0-33254 GCA_005239505.1 Nicotiana paniculata | reverse complement strand
AGAACACGCTTCTGACATGCGATTATGATGTGAATGTTCCTGATGATGAACCTGGTTCATCAAGGAAAACGCCTGTGAATAGCAAGGTCAGGGCACTTGTGCATGAAGGTGGGGTTAAGGATGCTGAAATACTTCGCCTGAAGACCCGCCTTGCAGAGGTTGAGGATGAGCGGGATGTTCTCAGATATGAACTGGCTAATGAAAAGGAGAAGAATGCAGGGACTCTTCAACAAATGCTCTCTCTTCTCCAAGCAAAGAACCCAACCTCCACCCCTTCCCAGCCGTAGGTGTCCAGTGCCGTCCCTCACCCCTCTGTGACCCAGTTCGGGATTTTTTGTTGTTAACTTTTGCTCATGATTGTAACTGTTTTTAGTTCTTTATGTGTTTAGTGCTTGAACCATGCTTTTATCAATGAATTGTGTTATTTTTTCTCTTACCCATTGTGTCTCACTATCCTTGATAGTTTACAGCCTTGGTTTACTACTGATGATTAATACATGTTTCACTTGCAGTTGACTCAGAGGCCATGAGTAATTATTATAAATCTGGTAATTCTAACACTTTGCAACTTTTTGATGATGCCAAAAGAGGGAAGATGTGCTATATTGGAAATTGTGATATTTATAACCTAATGTACCCGGTTCTTTATGATAAATGCTTAATACTATAAAAAGTATCAATGTTGGATTAAAGTGATTACAGGACTAAGCATAGAGTTTGTCATCATCAAAAAGGGGGAATTTGCTGGATTAAGAAGCTGAATGGTTTTGAAGATTGACAAATGAACTCAGAGTTGAACCAGGTCCATCACTGGAGACATAGACATGCATAGTAAATGGCACGTGAGATGATCGCAAACAGGAGATAAGCATAATCAGTGATCTGAAGATATATCTCCCGGTCAAAAAGGTTGCAAATTTATAGGGAGATGGACTCCTTATTCAGTAAGGACATAATCAAGATAGAAGAGGATCTAGGTAGTTGAGATCAACTAGAACTCTTTCACCAAGGAAGAGTTGCACCGGAATTGGAAGAGATGCATCCTAATTCTAGTATATCTCCTTTTCTGCGGATCCTATTTATTGTCAAGTGTTCTTATTGAATAGATGCGCACAAACATAGAAGCAAATCAAGAATTGAAAACAAAATTACTAAAGTATTTTTGTAAGCAGTTCGTGTGAGAATTTCCTGTGCGATTCTGAAGCTACTTGAACCAGCTAGAAGAACCAGTTCCATCTGTTGTCTTTTAGTCTAGTTTATTTGTAGTAGGTGATCACAAAGCGTATCATTTATAATAGGTACTGAGTATTTAAGTTAGAGTGAAATTGAAGGTTGTCTCAAATAGCTTGAGGCTAGTTTGTCACAAAGGGTTAGAGTTAATCCTTAGGTTTACAAAAGAGTTTATTTTGTAAATGTTGTTTGGCTCATTGATTTAGTGAAGAGTTTGAGAAAATCCTACTAGAAAGTAGGTCGTTATTTTTTCACTTTTTGAGCCAGGTGTTTTTCACATAAAATTGTTGTGTTCTTTATTTTCTGCAATTATTATTTCGCAAACTGTAGGAGTTGGAACACATAGAAGAACCTGGTCCTTCTATAACTACTGCACGTGAAAATTGGTCACCACACAAATAACCCCCCCCCCCTCCTGTGTGGTATTGACATAGATAAATAACCGAAACCACCATAGGCGAAATTGTCTTTCCAGTAAACGTGGTTGAGACCATCCAAGAGACAAAATTCCACGTGATCGAGTGTGACATGAGGTACAACGCCCTGCTCGGAAGACCTTGGATCTATAATATGAGGGCAGTACCCTCGACCCTCCACCAAGTTCTGAATTTCCCAACACCGGAGGGAGTAAAAACGCGTACAACCTGTCCCAAAGAGATTTTTGCAGTCGACGAAGTGATGCCGATCTCGGCACTCTCATCAACACAAGAATCACATTTGAAGGGAAAGTAAGAGGCCAAATAGCAACCACATGTACCATCCTCGACCCAACCAGAGGAGCAGGGGGTAGACGAGTATGGTGAGCATTGGATTCTCCAATCTTTCATAATTCCCGATGACTCTTATGCCACAAATTCAACAGTTGAAGAGATGGAACAAGTCATACTGATCGAGTACCTGCCCGAACGAAAGGTATACCTGTGCACGGTGTTAACTCTTGAGCTCAGGAAAAAACTCATTAAATTCCTTTTAGATAACATGGATTTATTTTCTTGGTTCCACCTCGAAATGACAGGGACCCCACTGGACATAACTACCCATCGATTGAGCTTGGACCCGAAGTTCTGTCCATTAAAACAAAACAGAAGGACCCAATCCGAGGTTAAGCATGCATTTATCAAGGATGAGGTAACCAAATTTCTCAAAATAGGGTTTATTCAGGAATTAAAATATCCCATAGAGGACATCACAGTCATAGATAATGTCAAGGTTGTACAATGGTTAATGAGGCACATAGCCGCCTTACGGCGATTTATTTTGAGGTCTTCAGATAGAAGCCACTGATTCTTCTCACTGATTAAGAAGAAGAGTAGTTTTGCATGGACTTCGGAATGCCAACATGCCCTGGATAAGCTAAAACAATATCTATCGAGCCCGCCATTGCTTCACACCCCAAAAGAGGACGAGCAAATCTACTAGTACTTGGCGGTCTCAGAAATAGTGGTAAGTGGAGTCCTAGTTCGAGAAGAACAAGGTATGCAATTCCCTATTTATTTTGTTAGTCGGACCTTAGGTGAGGCCGAAACTAGATATCCACACTTAGAAAAATTAGTGCTTGCTTTAATAAGTGCATCTAGGAAATTAAAACAGTATTTCCAATGTCCTATCCCCTTCTTAATATTTTGCACAAACCCGAACTTTTGGCTCGATTGGACAAATGGGCCGTCGAGATCAGTGGGTACAATATCGAGTATCGACCCCGAAAGACCATCAAGTCTCAAGTTTTGGCAGACTTCGTGGCCGATTTCTTGCCAGCGCTCGTACCCGAGGTCAAAAAAGAATTATTATTAAAGTCGGATACATCATGGGGGGTGTGGACACTCTTTACGGACGGTGCTTTGAACGTGAAGGGGTCTGGGCTGGGCATCATTTTAAAGCCGCCCACGGGTTATACAATTAGACAATCTATTAGAACTACGAAGTTAAGTAACAATGAGGCCGAGTATGGGGCCATGATTGCAGGTCTCGAGTTGGCTAAAAGCTTGGGAGAAGAAATCATCAAGGCCAAATGTGACTCTCTCCTCGTGGTAAATCAAGTCAGTAGGACTTTCGAAGTCCGAGAAGATCGAAAAAGATACTTGGATAAGCTACAAGTAACTTTGCATCAGTTTAAAGAGTGGACCTTACAACATGTACCTCGAGAACAAACATCGAGGCCGATTCCCTTGCTAACTTAGGATCATCAATCGAAGATGATGAAATTAACTCGGGGACTGTTGTACAACTCTCAAGATCGGTGATCGAAGAAGGCCACGCCGAAATAAACTCTACAAATCTCACCTGGGATTGGAGAAACAAGTATATAGAATACCTAAAGAAGGAGAAGCTCCCATCGAATCCAAAGGAGTTGAGAGCTCTACGAACAAAGACATCACGATTTACTTTGTCCGAGGATGGAACGCTGTTTAGGAGGATGTTCGATGGACTGTGGGCAATATGTTTAGGACCGTGAGATACCGACTACGTCCTACGAGAGATTCATGAAGGCACTTGTGGAAACCATTCTGGTGCCGAACCATTAGTTCACAAAGTCATCAGAGCAGGATATTACAGGGTCGACATGGAAAAGGATACAATAGAGTACGTTCAAAAGTGCGATAAATGTCAAAGATATGCGATAATGATTCACCAGCCCAGGGAATAGCTCCATTCGGTTTTATCTCCTTGGTCGTTCATGTAATGGGGAATGGGCATAGTCGGTCCTCTCCCCTCGGCCCCAGGTAAAGCTCAATTATTTTTATTTATGACTAACTATTTTTCTAAGTGGGTAAAAGCACAAGCTTTCGAGAAAGTCAAAGAAAAGGAAGTCATAGACTTTATTTGGGACCACATTATATGCCGATTCGGGATGCCTGCCGAGATTGTGTGTGATAATGGAAAGCAGTTCAACGGCAGTGTGACTAAATTTCTCGAGGATCACAAGATCAAAAGAATTTTGTCAACACCTTGTCACCCCAGTGGGAACGGACAAGACGAATCAACCAATAAAACTATTATCCAAAATCTTAAGAAGAGACTGACCGACACCAAAGGAAAGTGGAGAGAAATACTGCCCGAGGTTCTTTGAGCATACTTCACAACATCAAAGTCAAGTACGGGGACAACACCGTTCTCTTTAGTTTATGGTGTCAAAGCACTCATCCCGGTCGAGGTCGGGGAACCCAGCCTCAAGTTTCGATACGCTACAGAAGAATCGAATCACGAGGCCATGAATACGAGCCTAGAATTGTTGTACAAAAGATGAGAAGTCGCCTTCGTTCGATTGGCCGCACAAAAACAGTGAATCAAAAGGTATTACAATCGAAGAGCCAATCTTCGATATTTCAAAATTTGGGACTTGGTGCTAAGAGAAGTCACCCTCAACACCCGAAATGTGAATGAAGGAAAGATGGGTCCAAATTGGGAGGGGGCGTATCAGGTCCTCGATATCATCGGTAAAGGATCCTACAATCTTGACACAATGAACGGCGAACATTTACCGAACAATTGGAACATATTACTCCTAAAACGATATTTTATTGCTAAGGTACGACCCTTTTCCATTTTAATTTATATTTAAAACTAACCATTGCAGGTGTTCCATCAGGAATGACGATGGATCCTTCAACACGAAGTCTTTAGGTCTGAAAGCAAACATTACACTATTTTTTCCTTAGACGGGTTTTGTCCCAAATGGATTTTCCAGTGAGGTTTTTAACGAGGCAACCATTGATCGTGCTAACTTAGAACAATTCAACAGTATCTGAGGCTTCTTTACAATCGACCTCGAATACTAGGGGCATTACCCTCGGATGTCAACTTTGTTTCAAGGAAATTACTTAGTAACAACGGGGTCTCGATAAGTAAATTTTGTAAGGGTCAAACGGTCGAATGAACTGTTCCATATAGGTTACTCGAGCCCTGACATCAAACATGTACGCATGTATGATCATCTATTAAGAGAAGTATTCTTCCTTTCTTAGAAAATTTTTCTACTTTAAAATTTCGCATTATTGATCCATTGAGTAAACAGGCTTAAGGGCCGATCATAATTGAAATTCGAACAACTAATCTTACACCCGGGGGCTGTCGTCCAAAAATAGACGAGATTGAGTTATTAAAGCTTCGATATTATAAGACCTTAAAGGCAATCTTCGATTTTTATAGGCTACGACCACCCTACTTGGGGACTGACACTTCGGGTAAGCTTGAAGTGAAACGTCCCGAACTAAAAAGCCTACAGTCAAATTAACACGGTGTGGAGACGTCTGAATTCCATAATAAAACAGGCATTCGAATATATTTTTCACAAACCGGTTAAAAAGGCTACCCTCGAAAAAATTATAAAGGGATTCAATAATATCAAGCCTCGAAAACTCTAATGAGTACAAAATTGTTCAAACTCTCGAACAATTCCTCACTTCGTGCTAAGGCATTACATATTTTATACAAATGACAAAAATTCTTCAAGCCGAAAAGGGAAAAAAACCATAAACATTATTTTTACAAAGGTCATATCGGTCTAATACAAAATCCTAAGGGCCGATTTTTAATTTGAGTTTGAGAAGATCGTCCTTACTCAAAATAAAACCTAAGGGTAACTTTACTTCGAGTTTGGGCAAGCACTCACTCGATCATAAAAACTATACTAGTTTCGTTAAATTGCCTAAGTTTCGAGCTTATGAATACAATCTCCTAAGGCATAAATGAAACAAAAATTTCATAAGGCAGAAATAAAGCAAAGACAAGACGGAAAGGGAAAAATATCTTTATATATATAAAGTTGTTTACAAGGGAAACATGGTCCGATCAGGATTCTATACAAAAATTCCAAAAGAAAAGTCCTAAGTGCCTAATCTTCTCCGGGAGCAAAATCTTCACCTTCGGGGTCTTCTCCTCTCTCGGACCCACTCATGCTCCTGGAGTCATCGTCATCAGGAGAGGCCAATGCTTTGGCTTCGGATTCAAGCCCTTCGGCATTTTCAATCTCGACAGTAAGATCAAACCGCGAGCATAGATCTCCTCTAGAGTCTCCCTCCGAGACTGACACTTAGCCTGGTTAGCCACCCAATACCCTTGAACTTTAGAGACATCACCAACTTCTTTTGCTCGAGCTTGAGAAGCTTCGGCGTCGTACTGGTAAACGACCATGATTGCTTCAGCATCATCCTTGTCCATCTCAGATTCAGACTTGGCTGCTGCAAATTCTGTGACAAGCTTCTCCCGATCAGAGATTACTAATCCCAACTAAGTTTGGAACTCCTCGATTTTCTTGCCTTGCACCAAGTGCTTCTCTTTCAAACTTTGGAGTTGACTCTCGGCCAAGGATAGTTGAGCTCGAGCAACATCCCTCTGTGAGGCAAGACGATCCATGTTTTGTTTCCATGCTATGGTCTTCGCCCTCACCGCATCTACTTTTTCAAGAAGCTGCCCGATTATCTCGAGCTTCTATTGGACCTGTAGAATCGAACTGTTAGCCTTCGCGCCCAAACCGATGCCATAAACTTCTAAGATTTTATTTACCTGCTCGGTCAGGTCACTTTGTTCCTTCTGATCCACAACTAGCTCAGCTCGAAGACCCTTGGTCAGTTCTTCTTTTTGCTTATTGAGAAGCTTGAGGATGTTTTTCTTCTCAGTGAGCCCTTGAATTTCAGCCTCGTACCAGTTCATTTCTCCTCGAAACCTAGAGAAGGCTTCATAATGAAGTACCGAGGCCTACAAAAATAGAAGAAAAAGAATTAGGCGAGAAGAGAAAGGCACAAGTGTGGAAACTAGTATTGACAAAGGGAATTGGAGCTTCCCCGATTCAAAGCCTATTGGGCCTCGTTGAAAAGACACAGTTCTCCCACCTCGTCTATTAGAGCTTTTTCTTTCTCCGTGACCAGGCCCTGAAGATAAATAGACACCCCTGCGGGGGCGGCAAAGACTCGTTTATCCTCCAGGATCGAGATAACAATTGCCCGTTTGCACCTAGGATTGACATTGGGGCCCGTAAACTGACTGGTCAATTTGAAACCCAAAGAATTTCCACTCAAATATTTCCTCGATATCTCTAAGTCACTGAGGCCATCAGTATCTTTGACCCCAGTGAATTAACCATGGAAAGGGTCCTCCCCTCCATGGGCTCATTTTATGTAAGGATTCTTCATCGCTTGGGCCTCCCGAATCGTCTCCTCAAAATATGAAGGAAGTGACGAGGAGTCCCCAATTTCTATCACCCCAAGGAGGTCTCTTGGGGCATTATCTCCATCTCGAGGAGCCTCGAGACCGGTCTCCACAACCACTTACGCCATCTTCTCACCTTGAGGTGAGGTACCATTGGTCTTTGCCGGCTTGGGGACTTAACCCAAGTCTTCTCCCGAGGCCCCATCATCTCGAGGAAGAATGCTTTCCGCTCCTACCGACTCAATGGCCTTTTGGGCCTCGGAGTTCGTCTTTACTCGGGCCACCAGCCCGGAGTCGTCTTTTTTTTTTCCTCAGCCTCCCTTAGTAGTTGGACTGACTCCACATTCAAGAGAATGATGTTCCTTCTTGGCCTACGAGCCTCTCTCTTCTTAGGTTCTGGCCCCTCAGAAGTCGAGGTCTTTTCCTTGTGTTCTCCTTTGCCGGCTTCGGAACAGGAGGAGAGGTTTCTTCTTCACCAGACGGAGGCCTCATGACTGCATCTTTTTCGAGACCTGCAAAATAAGAAATTGAGTAAGTTCGGAGGGATGTTTTAACCAAATCATTATGTGAAAGAAAAAGGCTTACCATGGTTCTTGTCTTCCCACTGCCCCTTCGATAAATCGCACCATGCGCGCTCAGTATATGTCGAGGTCGAGACTAGACTCCTGACCCAAATCTCGAGATGGGGAACCGAACCTGGCATCCAGGCAACAGCTACACCAAAAAAGAACATCGATAAGTAAAAACGAAGAAATAAAGTTAACATGCAGAAACTAATAATGGAATCATACTTACGTTTCACGTTCCATCTTTCTGGGAACGGCATGATTTCAGCCGGAATCAGGTCCGAGGTCCTCACTCGGACAAATCGACCCATCCAACCCCGGCTTTTGTCCTCATTAATGCTTGAGATGAAAGTCATGGTGGCTCGACACTGGAGTTTTATCAACACACCTCGGTAAAGTTGGGGGCTATATAACCTTATAAGGTGGTTAAGGGTGAACGGAGCATGCCGATTTTGCTTACGAAGAATCGGAGCAATATTACAATCCTCCAGAAGAAAGGGGTGGATCTTTCCGAGGTTCACCTAGTACTTCTGCAGAAGTCCATGATGATTGGATCAAGGGGATCCAGCGTGAAAGGGTAAGTGTAAACACTCAAGAACCCTTCTACATGGGTGGTAATATCTTCCTCGGGGTTCGATATCACGAACTCTTTGTTCTTCCAGTTACAATCCTTTTTCACTTGTTTGAGGAAATTCTCGGGTATCGAGCATATTTATCTCGATACCGGCTCGCATCGACTGGAAACTCATGAAGTTTTCTCGACCTTGAAGTCGGAACTAATAACACACCCCTCGGGAACAAGCTCCTCAGGGCGTGGCTCCGCCGTGGTTTTCTCGTTGGCTGGCCGAGATGAGGAGGCAGTTTCTTTTTGTGGAACTGTTTTGGATGTCTTCTCCATTAGGTTATGAGGACAAAGAAGAATGGGATGATGATCTTTGGTGTTTTGAGAAGGGGTCAACAAAAGAACTTGAAGATTTAAAGACGAAAAATTTGAAAGATACAGAGAGCTTTGAAGATTAGGGCAGGAGAGATTGAAAGTAAAGTTTGAATCAATGGAAAAAGACCTATTTATGGGTTTCATGGTGACGGTTTAAAACTACCAGTGGCCGAGCATCAACTGACACACATTAAATACCTGGAGAACTATACTGACAGAACATTTCAGTCACTTCTGTCTCTTACGTCACAGTGATAACGTCATGACAAATCAGATTAAAAATCAAAGACTCAATTTGTTTCTTGTCATTACACTCCAAAAAATGAGGGGATTATATGTATACAGTTAAAATCGGGCTCACCCAATTTTGTTGATTAATCGAGATCAGGATGGTGGGTCGAGGATCAGCCCATATTATATCGGACCGAGACATGAGAATGAGGTATGAAGCTCGGGATTCGAAATACCAATCGATATCGAGACCAGTAATGATCGAGATCGAGACCAGTAATGACCGAGACCAAACATGATAGACATCGAGCAAGACCGAAGATAGCGTACCAACAGAAATCCGAGATATCCGTAACCGGTCGAGGATCGTGGCGGAATCTCGGAGTGGATCAAATCAAGAATGGTTATTTAGTTAATCATGGGATTTCCTTCTGTAATTAGAATCGTACCATAAGTAGAATTCTTCTACTATATAAAAGGGAGTTCTAATCATTTGTAATCATTCAATTCTCACATATCAAAGCAATACATCACTTTTCTCTCTTAAATTGTCTTATTCTTCAGTTCAGTTCATACTTGTTAAATATACTCTCAGTTGGTTCGAGGGCGGTCTAGCTCGAGGGCCAAATTATATTTTACACTGATATGCTTTATATTACTGTTAATTATAAGCATTAATCATCACACCTACCAATTTGTGCTAGGTGAAATCACATATCCTTTAAATCACTTATAAGTTTAATTGTTATCCGATTTTAAGGGTAAACACTTTGTAAAATTTCGAAGGAATTCTACCACTATTTCTGGAGTCCATTACTTAAATGGCCATTCAACTGTCCAAATTTATCTAGTAAAGTCGTATTTCTTTCGTTTGTAACAGGAAAGTCACTTCGCTATGCCTATAACACTCAGAATGCCACTCAACCAGATTTCTCAAACTACTCTAATATTATGATTTTTTTCTCTTTTTAATCTACATTATGGAGTACCTATAGAACAAATAAATTCTATTTATAAAATATAAAATAAAAAATAATTTTCTAGCATATATAATATCGGAAAATAATATAATTGAGTAATTTTCAAGAATATATAATGTATATTATAAAAATATCTTTATTTTATATATTATTTTTATATTACGTGCATTAAATATATGTTATAAAACTTTTTCCATTCATTCTCAATTGTGTATATAAATTTTTGAGTTTTTATTGTTAATATCAAAATTATTATTATGAACAAATTGTTCTAGTTAATTTTTTTTACTATGCTCAATATTTTATTATCCCAACATTATATATGCTTAAATACTATCTTTATTTTTAAATTTATAAATAAAATTTATTTATTCTATAGGTAAGTCCATAATATAAATTAAAAAGAGAAAAAAATGTATAATATTAAAAAGTTTAAAAAATAATAAAAAGAAGACAAAAGTTGCTAATTTAGAGGGTAAAATAAGTATTTGGCAATCAAAAGTTTGAGAAATCTAGTTCCTTCTGAGTGCAATAGACATAGTTAAGTGACTTTATTGTTACAAACGAAGAAAAGATGATTTTAGTAGATATTTTCGAATAGTTAAACGAGCATTTGAGTAATTGATAGTAGATGGAAGCCTTAAATTCCTTAAAGAAGGTAATTAAAGCCGGTTTTCTTGTTCCTCAAACTCTATTTTTCCTAACACTTTATTCTGAGATTGCAGTTTAGCAGCTAGAGACTATTAATACGTAGACATGTTAATTTTCATCAAATTCAAAAAAAAAAATGACAAGAGACCAAAGTTTCAAGAGAAAAGACATCAAAAGCACTTAATTGTCAAGAAAACGACCCAAATTGTCAAGAAAGCATAGATTTATGAAATTCTCCTCCCAACGTCTGGCAACACTATTAACAGTACTACTAGTTGGATTAACCAAGAGCGCCGCTACCCCTTATTTACAACCCATTGAATTAGGTTTTTATTGCAAGTTGATTAAAGATGACGATAGAAGTAGTTCAAATTATTCAATTTTTAGCTTCTAAGAACACTAACTTAAAGACAAATTCTGGGAACTTTTGAGTGAAGTGGGAGAAGTTGATGGGAGAATTTTAAGGGGAATCATGAACATTTTGACTCTAAGGTCTTGACGGAGATAAAAATTGTATTATCATGACCTAGTGGACAATAAAAATTATACACCTCCACCAATTGCAATCGATTACAATGCTTAAAGATTTGGTTAGATTGGAGTGAAATCATTGGTTTGTATGTGGAACAGACATATTCTATATGACAAAAATTCCATTCCTTTTCTAAAACAATTCCCCACGGAGAGGGTAATGATAAATTATAAAGGCTAGTGGGTGGGGACTTGGGAATCAAATGCATTTAGTATGTAGCGCATTGATTTTATTTACTTGACTGTCGAAACAATTCTATATTGCCTTGTTATAATAGGTTAACTTAATAAAAACTATCTCTTTATATAGTAGGAGTGTTTTATCTCTAGGATAATTTTAAAAAGGTAAAAAAAAAAAAAGATTTCCGTTAATCACTGATCCGCTACCAATACGGGTCACGATCTGTGTCATGATATCAATGGGGTACAAATATCGCGTCCCTCTGTTGGTCGTGTATAATCGTTATCGTGTCTTCTGATGTCTCAAAGCTTGTTTTGGAATCGAAAAAGTAATGTCTTATCAAACTCGGTAACGATCACTCCGTTCAAACCTTAATACAAAGCGTTCCGACTTTGATTCCGACCCATATAATCGTGCATTTGCTTCTTTTGACTCATATAGGTTACAATACTTTATTCTAGAGATCTGTTCATTGGATGATGATCATTCGACTGCGAAAAAGTGGACATTTTAGCACATAGAATTATTAGAACCTGGATTAGACAAGAACTCACCGCAGTGTGTGTATATTTAGTTCTGTAAAATAGCCACTTGCAAGTCTTTTAAGCTACGCTATGCTAGCGTTTTGGCCATAAATTTTTAAATTTGTTTTGAAAATTTTGATTCGGGTGAAGTTTGGTACGAAGATGAAATTTGTTTTGACATAATTTTTCAAAATATATTTCACTTTTTAAAAAAAAATGGAATGTGACTTATACCCATAAGTTATAAAAACTATCAAAAATACCCAACAATACCAAACATATAAACTTGCTAATTTTGTCCTGAACATAGATCACTTGCTAATTTTTCATCGTTGCCATTCATTTTCATTATCACAAACCATAGTCCTGAACATAGATAAGTTTGGCACAAAATTATCGTTTTATAATGAACTATATAATACACCTATCCTAAAATCATAAACTTATATTTTATATCAACTGCTAATAACATAATTACTAGTCACTATAATTCGTCAAATTACAATAATATTACAAGATCCATCAGTCCAAAAAAAAATGATAGTAATTAGTCGGTCGATTAGTTGGCTCATAATAGATTGTAAGTTTTTTTATAAAATACAATTTTTGGGGTAATATTTAAAATTATTAAGAAAATCAAACAGTAATATTTTGGACCAAAAATAAATCTAGAGCTAGTTTTGTGATTTGAAAATTTTATTTTTAAAATCTGTCAAAACATAGATAAAATTTATAAACAAACATGTTTTGCCAAATTTTTTAAAAAAAAACTTAGACAAAATCTATGGCGAGGCGGGTATGTATCTTCATTATTTTTGTGGAAAAGACAAGTCAACAACAGTCAACAAGATCCTCCCAAAGTATGCACCGAATGTGATCTTAAAATCTCATAAGTTAAGATCACAACTATGCTTACTTAAATATACTTTCACTAGCTGGAGACCAGTGGTAAAGCAACTGAAGGAGAAGATGAATGATGTGGTACGAACTTTTCTCCCATGCATTTAGTCAATTGCAAAAGGAAACAGAGTGCTACATTTATCATAATTAACAATGATTCACATGAGCACCTTCATTTTATCCTCTTGTGGAAAATTAAGGTGAATATCTTATTATCAACATCCTCATATTTTTTTATTTTCCTTGACAAGTTAATGATTTTCATCTACTCTATTTTGATCCTCGGATTTCTCTCCTACGCATAAGTTTCATTAATCCCATATTCCTTTAAGGTTTTGACCCCTCCTTTACTCTAATTTCCGTGGACTTATTAAATAGCTTCAAACGATAACTAATAGTGTATACCACTAAAATCGGGCCAACTCGATTTTACTATTTGACGACACCTGGAGTTTGTATCGAAGGACGGCTTCGTATCGGAACAGACTACATCACAAGGATAAGATACCGAATTCAGAATCGAAGTATATGTCAAGATCGAGGCTAGTAGCAATCGAAGCCAAATGGGATATCCGTGACAGGTCGAAGATCATGGCGGAAATCTCGAAACGGATCTAATCACGAACGGCAGACTCGCGAATCATAGGATTACCTTCTGTAATTAGAGTTATACCATAAGTAGAATTCATCTACTATAGAAAGAGCTTCTAATCATTTGTAAAGGACATCATTAACAGGCATCAAAGCAATATAATTCTCTCTTCTCGCTTACACTCTTGTTTTATATTTTAATTGTTCTTGCATCAACCAGTTCGAGGGTATCCAAACTCGAGGGCTGAGTTCCATTCTAACATTGGTTTGCTTTACTTTATAATTCAATTATGTTATTTATCTTCTTATTTATCAATTAGTATTGAGTGAAATCACATATCCTTAAAACCACATTATAAGTTTAATTGTTATTCAATTTTAAGGGTAAACAGTTTGGCATCCACCGTAGGGCCAAGGATAATAGTGATTGCTTACTGCTGATTCGATAACACACACTACTTTACACTTATTCTTGTAAGTGTTTTTATTTTCAGGATAAAACATGTCAAACTCAAAAACAGCACCCACACATGGTGACTACGGCCTCGGATTTCACGGGGGAAAATGACAATATAGCCGCCCCAGGGATCGAGGTGCCTCAGGCTGACCTCGAGGGAGTACCAATTGCAAATCTCGTCGACGTTAATTCACATGTCGCCCTAAATGCAAATTCGGGCGCTGATCCCGAAGGTAGCGTACGCAGGGAAGGTCGAGCTGGTGGTCGAGGTATGCAGGGCGGAGGAGATGGTGGAGTCAGTCTCTAATTGATATCAAGATGCTACAGGCTCAACAAGCCGCTATAGCACAACTACAAAATCAACATCGTGCACCAAGTAGGGTCGAATATGAGCCTCCACCAGAAGTTGTTCAAAGGGACGAACTTGTACCGGAGAGATCGAACGCGAAATGAATCAGGGACTGACCCCGCCATTATAAAAATGCTCGAGGAACTCACTAAGCGAATTGAATCAGGAGAAAAGAAAATCGAGGCAAACGACAAAAAGGTAGAAACATACAACTCCCGAGTTGACCAAATACCGGGGGCACCATCGATCTTGAAACGCATGGACTCGAAGAAGTTGGTGCAGAAGCCGTTACCTCCAAGTGCGGCTCCGAAGCCCATTCCGAAGAAATTCCGCATGCCAAAAAATTTTGAAGTACAATAAAACCACTAATCCTAATGAGCATGTTGCCTCTTATACATGCACAATAAAGGGGAATGACTTAGAAGACGATGAGATCAAATCTGTTCTATTGAATAAATTTGGAGAAACTCTATCGAAAGGGGCAATGATATGGTATCACAATATGCCACCTAATTCCATCGATTCATTCGCATGCTTGCGGATTTCTTCGAGAAGGCACACACCGGAGCAATAAAGGTTCCGACTAGGAAGTCGGACCTCTTTAAAGTAAGACATAAGGGCAACGAAATGTTAAGGGAATTTGTATCTCGGTTCCAGATGGAATGCATGGACCTACTCCCGTTCACAGATGATTGGGATGTTCAGGCCTTCACCCAATGGTTGAACGAACGGAGTTCGCTAGCATCACGGCGGCTGAAGCAGAATTTAATTGAATATCCAGCAGTGACCTAGGCTGATGAGCATAAGTGGTACCAGTCAAAAAATAGGGTCGAGGATAATCAATTGGGGACCCCTTCCGGTTCCGCCTATCCAAACAGGCTCGTTGGTAGAGTTCAAAGGGACATCGACAGAGAACACCGATCAAACAGAGATTGGTATCAACCATACAACGCAGATCGTAGGAACAACGACCCAGGACGTAATCTATTCGAAATGATCGAAGGAATGATCAAGGATAGAGCTCTTGAGGGCTCATGAGCAAAAGTGGCTTCGATAGACATACCGATCCCACAAAAGAACCACGATTATCAGAATACAACATCAACATCGACGCGTCAGACATCGTGTCAGCCATTAGGAGAATCAAAGATACTAGATGGCCCAGACCCCTACAGACCGATCCATCTCAAAGAAACCCCAACTAGATATTCAAATACCATGGCACTCATGGTCATAGAACCGAAGATTGTAGACAACTAAGAGAGGAGATGGCCCATCTATTCAATGAGGGAAACCTTCGAGAATTCCTAAGCGACCAAGCTAAAAAACATTTCAGAGACAGGGATGCAAACAGGAAAAACAAGCAGGAAGAACCACAACACGTGATTCACATGATCGTTGGTGGGGTCGATATTCCACAAGGGCCCGTGTTCAAATTCACAATAGTATCAATCACGAGGGAAAAATGAACTCGAGACTATGTGCCAGAAGGCACTTTATCATTCAATGATGAGGAGGAAGAATGGATCTCACAACCCCACAATGATGCTTTGGTAATCTCTATTCTTATGAATAAAATTCAGGTTAAATGTGTTTTAATTGATCCAAGGTGCTCGGACAATATTATTCGATCGAGGTTCGTGGAGTAGCTCGGCCTACAAGACCAGATTGTACCCGCAGCTCGGGTTCTCAATGATTTCAACATGGAAAGTGAAACAACAAAAGGTGAGATTATTTTACTAGTAAACGTAGCTGGGACTGTTCAAGAAACCAAGTTCCATGTGATTGAGGGCGATATGAGATACAACGCCGTGCTCGGAAGACCCTGGATTCACAATATGAGGGGAGTTCCTTTAACCCTTCACCAAATACTGAAATTCTCGACACCATATGGAGTAAAAATGGTGTATAGGGAACAATATGCTACCAAATAAATGTTCGCGGTCGATGAAGTCATACCTATATCGGCACTTTCGTCAACAAAGGGATCAGAGTCAAAAAGAAAAAAAAGAGGTTAAATAGCAACCACAAGCACCAGCCTCGACTCAGTCGGAGAAGAAGGAACGAACGAGGACGATGACTACTGGATCCCTCGATCCTTCATAATCCCTGAGGATTCCGACGCTACCAAATTGACAGTCGAAGAGCTGGAACAAGTCATATTGATCGAGTACCTACCCGAACGAAAGGTATACTTGGGCACAGGCTTAACCCCCGAGCTCAAGGAAAAACTCATTAAATTTCTTATCGATAATATGGATTGTTTTGCTTGGTCCCAATTAGATATGACAAGGATGCCACCGGAGGTCACTACGCATCGATTAAGCTTGGATCTAAAGTTCCGCCCTGTAAAACAAAAGAGAAGGCCACAGTCTGAGGTGAAACATGCATTCATCAAGGACGAGGTAACCAAACTTCTCAAAATAGGATCCATTAGGGGAGTAATATATCTGGAATGGTTAGTAAACGTAGTCGTAGTCCCTAAAAAAGGGAACAAACTTAGAATGTGCATAGACTATAAGGATTTAAACAAAGCATGTCTTAAAGATTATTTTCCTCTATAGAATATCGATCGCATGATCGATGCCACGGCCGGCCACGAGATACTTAGTTTTCTCGATGCCTACTCCAGGTACAATCAAATACAATTGAACCTGGAGGATCAAAAAAAGACTTCGTTCATCACTAAGTATGACACCTATTGTTATAATGTAATATCGTTTGGACTAAAAATGCTGGTGCTACTTTCCAACGCCTAGTAAACTAAATGTTCGAAGAACAAATAGGTAAATCAATGGAGGTCTATATTGACAATATACTAGTTAAGCCCCTGCGCGCAGAGGACCATTTAACATATTTGCAGGAAGCCTTCGATATATTAAGAAAATACAACATGAAGCTCAATCCAGAGAAATGTGCATTCGGGGTCGGTTCGGGCAAGTTTCTCGGCTTTATGGTGTCAAATCTGAGGATCGAGATCAACCCCGATAAAATCAAGGAAATCGAAGACATCACAGTCGTGGACAACTTTAAGGTCGTACAAAGATTAACAAGGCGGATAGCCGCCCTAGGTCGGTTCATCTCGAGGTCTTCAGATAGAAGTCACAGGTTCTTCTTACTACTCAAAAAGAAGAACAATTTTGCTTGGACCCCGGAATGTTAACAAGATTTGGAAGAATTAAAGGGATACCTCTCGAGCCCGCTACTGCTTCATACTCCGAAAGTGGACGATCAACTCTACTTATACTTAGCAGTTTCGGAAGTTGCATTAAGTGGGGTCCTAGTTCGAGAGGAGCAAGGTACGCAATTTCCTATTTACTATGTTAGTCGAACTTTAGGTGAGGCCGAGACCCGATACCCACACCTAGAAAAGTTAGTGTTTGCCCTAATAAGCGCCTCTAGGAAATTAAAACCATATTTTCAATATCACCCAATTTGTGTGGTGACAACTTATCCTCTTCGCAATGTTGCATAAGTCCGAACTCTCGGGCCGATTGTATAAATGGGCCATTGAAATCAGTGGGTATGATATCGAGTATCAACCCTGAACAGTCATTAAGTCTCAAATCTTAGCAGACTTCATGGCCGACTTCACGCCAGCCCTTGTACCCAAGGCCGAAAAGGAACTGTTATTAAAAACGGGTACATCATTGGGGCTGTGGACCCTTTTCACAGACGGCGCTTCGAACGTGAAGGGGTCCGTGCTAGACATCATTTTGAAGCCGCCCACGGGAAACACAATTAGACAATCCATCAAATCTTCTAAGTTAACTAACAATGAGGCCGAGTACGAGGGCATGAATTCAGGTCTCGATTTAGCTAAAAGTTTAGGAGCAGAGGTCGAGGCCAAATGTGACTCATTACTTGTGGTAAACCAAGTCAACAGAACCTTCAAGGTTCGAGAAGATCGAATGCAGAGGTACTTGGACAAACTACAGGTGACACTACATCGGCTTAAAGAATGGAGCTTACACCATGTACCTCGAGAACAAACAGTAAGGTCGATGCCCTTGCAAATTTGGGTTCATCGGTCGAAATTAGATTGGGGACTGTCGTACAACTTTCAAAGTCAGTGATCGAATAAGGATGTGCCGAAATAAACTCCACGAGTCTAACCTGGGATTGGAGGAATAAATATATCGAGTACCTAAAAACGGGAAGCTTCCATCAGATCCTAAGGAATCGAGGACTCTACATATGAAGGTCGCACGATTTATATTGGACGAAGATGGAACACTATATACAAGGATGTTTGATGGACCGTTGGCAATATGTTTGGGTCCCGGAGACACCGATTACGTCATACGAGAAGTTCACGAGGGCACTCGCAGAAATCATTTTAGTGCCGAATTATTGGTTTACAAAGTCATCAGGGCAGGATACTATTGGTCCAATATGGAAAAGGATACTAAGGAATTCGTTCGAAAGTGCGACAAGTGCCAAAGATATGCGCCGATGATCCACTAACCCGGGGAGCAACTCCATTCAGTCCTATCCCCATGGTCGTTCATGAAATGGGGAATGGATATCTTCGGCCCTCTACCATCGGCCCCAGGTAAAGCTAAATTCATTTTATTTATGACCGACTATTTATTTAAGTGGGTTGAAGCACAGGCCTTCGAGAAAGTCAGGGAAAAAGAAGTCATAGACTTCATCTGGGACCACATCGTATGCCGATTCGGGATGCCTGCCGAGATCGTATACGATAATGGAAAGTAATTCATCGGCAACAAAGTAACAAATTTTCTCGAAGATCATAATATAAGAAGGATTTTGTAGACACCATATCATCCTAGTGGGAACGGATAGGCCAAATCGACAAATAAGACCATCATTCAAAATCTAAAGAAAATATTGAACGACGCTAAGGGAAAAATGAGAGAAATATTGCCCGAGGTTCTTTGGGCATATCGAACAACATCAAGATCCAGTATGGGGGTAACACCGTTTTCTTTAGTCTACGGCACTGAAGCTCTGATCCCGGTCGAAGTCGGGGAACCAAGTGTCAGGTTTCAATATGTAACAGAAGAGTCAAATCACGAGGCTATGAATGCAAGCCTCGAATTGTTGGATGAAAAACGGGAAGCCGCCCTCGTTTGAATGGCCGCACAGAAGCAGCAGATCGAAAGGTACAATAACCGAAGAGCCAATTTTCGACACTTTAAAATCGGGGTCTTAGTTCTGAGAAAGGTCACCCTCAATACTCGAGATCATAACGAAGGAAAACTTGTCCCGAATTGGGAAGGACCGTATCATGTCCTCGATATCGTCGGAAAGGGACCCTACAAACTTGGCTTGATGAACGGCGTACAATTACCAAATATACTAACCATCTGCAGGTGTTCGATCGAAGACTTCGAAGGATCCTCTAAGCACAAAGTCCTTAGGTCATAAAGCACGCGTTACACTCTTTTTCCCTTAGACTGGTTTTGTACAAAATGGGTTTTTCCGGTGAGGTTTTTAACGAGACAACCATTGTTCGTGCTAACTTAGAGCAATTGAACAGTATGGGGGGATTCTTTACAATCATCCTCGAATACTGGGGGGCATCACCCTCGGATGATTACAAGGAAAATACTTCGTGTCAACATGGTCTCGATAGGTAAAGTTTTTAAAAGGACAAACGGTCGAATGAACCGTGTCCATGTAGATTACTCGAGCCCTAATGGCAAAACAAGTACGCAAGTATAATCTATTGAAAGAAGTATTTTTTCTTACCAGATGTTCCATACCTTAGAAAAAATTTTACTTTACAATTTCATACTTATAATCTATTGTAGAAACTGGCTTAAGGGTCGATCACAACTGAAGTTCAAACAACTTACCCCATACTGCCACCCAAAAATAGACATGATCGAATTATTAAACCTCGAGACTATAAGACCTTAAAAAGGTAACCCTTGATATTATAGGCCAAGGCCACCCCACTTGTTCAAAGTGTCGTCGGGAAATAAGCCCAAGTGGAAGATGCCAAGGCTACGGCCAAATTAACAGGTTCGGAGATGTCCGGATTCCATAATGAAAATAGGCCTTCTAATACTTTTATAAAACTGGTTAAAAAGCTACCCTAGGCAAAATGAAAAAGGAGTTTTGACAACGTCGGCCCTCGAAAAACACTAAGGGGTATCGAATTATTCGAACCTTCGAACCTTCGAACAATTTTGTACTGAATAATTTTGAGCTAAGGCATAACAAACCAAAGGGTTTCGATAAAACCAACCCTAAAAAACTTAATGAGTACAGACTTATCTCGTGTTAAGGAATGAGAAATTTTTATATGATTAACTTTTTAAGATGAAAGGGGGTGGGGGGAGTATTCTTTTGAGGCCATATTGGCCCAATTCAAGAGCCTAAGGGCTGTTTTATTTTTTGAGTTCGAGAAATCATCCTCACTCAACTAAAACCTAAAGGTCATTCTACTTCGAGTTCGAGCAAGTACTCACTCAACTACAAAGACTACATTAGTCCTACTTCGATCAAGTTGTCCAAGCTTCAAATTTACAAACAATATTTTCACAAGGCATAAGTGAATCAAAATTTTCACAATGCATGAGTGAATCAAAAATTTCGTAAGGCATAAGAGAATCAGAATTTTCACAAAACGGAAGTCGAGATAAAGACAAGACAAATAAAAAAGGAAATGTTTTATACATATAAAGATATTTATAAAGGACCGATCATGGTCATACATAAAATAAAAAATAAAATAAAAAATACTAAGGCTCTTAACTACTCTCGGGGGCAGCCTCTCCATCGGGGTCCCCCCACTCTCGAACCCACTCTCGATGCCCTCATCAGCATCAGTATCAGCATCAGCATCAACATCATCATCATCTTCGGAAGAGGCCAATGATCTAGTATCAGCTTTGTGCTCCTTAGCCTTTGCTATTTTGTCGGTAACATCAAAACCTCGAGTGTGGATATCCTCGAGGGTTTTCCTTCGAGATTGGCATTTGGCGAGTTCAGCAATCCAATGCTCTCAAGTTTAAGCAGCCTCAGAAGCCTCTCCCGCTTGGACTTGAGCGGCTTCAACATCGTCCCGGTAGACGGCCACGATCACCTCTGCCTCGATCTTTGCCTTTTCGGCTTCAGATTTGACCTTTGCAATTTCGAAAGACAACTGAGCCTCAAGCTCCTCTATTTTCTTTGCATGAGCTGAACTTTTCTCCTTCAGGCTTGAAGCTTACTCTCGGCCGATTACAACTGGGCTCGAGCAGTCTCTTTCTCTGCAGCTAAGCGGTCCATATTTGTTTTCCACCCCAAGGTCTCCGCCGTCATCATGTTGACCTCCTCACGGAACTGATCAATCCTCTCAACCTTCTGCTGCAACTGTGAGATTGAAATGTTAGCTTCCATTCCCGAATCAATCCCGTGAGCTTTTAAGAGTATCATTACCTGCTCAATCAGGTCGTCTGATCCTTGTGAGCTTTAGCCAATTCGGCTCAGAGGTCCTTGATCTCCTCATCATTTTTCCCACAGAGAAGTTTGAGGTCATTTCTTTCCTCCGAAATCCCTTGAAGGTCGGCCTCACATTGGCTCAGCTCGGGACTTAGAAAAAGCCTTCCGATGGAGTGCCAAAGCCTGTATGAAAAAAGAAAGGGAGTTAGACATAAGATGGAGGAATATGATATCAACAAAGGAATTAAGACTTATCCTATTCAAGACTCGTTGAGCCTCATCGATGAGGCTGGACGCTTCACTCATGTCAGAAGCATCTTCAACCCCGAAAAAGCAATCATGGAAGGGATCATCTCGTATAGGGGCTCCGTATACCTCGGGGGTCCTCAAAGCTTGGGCATCCCGAATTTATTTTTCATAAAAAGTAGGGAGCGTAGGCGAGTCCCCGATTATTATTGCCCCAAGTCCACTTGGGGCGTTCTTTTCAATTCGAAGGGCTTCGGGACCGGTCCCCTCAAACCTTCCTGACATTTGTTTACTTCGGTGGGAGGAAGCCTCGATCTTCGACGACTCGGGAACTTTTCCCGAGTCCTTCTCCAAGACCCCATCAGTTCGAGGCAAGACCTCATCAACCACCACCGATTCAGCGGCCTTTGGGGCCTCGATGGTTTTCTTCACTCGGGCCACCAATACGGATCCACCGTATTCTTCTTCTTCTTCTTCTTCTTCCTCCCTTAGCCATTGAAGTACATCCGCAGGAAGGGCAATAGTATCTGTCTTCGAATTGCGAACAGGGTTTTTCTTGGGATCTGGGACCCTCGAGGTCGAGGTTGTTTTCCACTTATTATCTTTCGTCGGTTTCGGAATCGGAGCCGAAGTCTCCTCCTTGCCAGATGGGGGCCTCATGACCGCATCCTTGCCAGGCCTGCACACGAGAAAATTGAATAAGTAGAAGAAAGGCATTTTAATCGAATCATCAAATGCAAAAAAAGTGGGCTTCCCGTGATTCTTGGCCTCCCATCGGCTCTTTGCTAAATCATGCCATGAGCGCTCGACGTACGTAGAGGTCGAGGCTAGGTTCCAAACCCAGCTCTTGAGGTCGAGAATAGCACGGGGCATCCAAGCGACCTCTACATCCCAAAAAAAGACATCAATCAAAAAAGGAAAAGGAACAAAGTAACACATGAATGCTAATAGTGGAACAGTACTTACGATTCATGTTCCATTTCTCAGGAAATGGCATCTTCTCGGCCGGAGTGAGGTCAAAAGTCTTCACTCGAACGAACCGGCCCATCGATCCTCGATATTTGTCCTCGTATATGCTCAAGAACAACATTTTAGTAGCCCGATATTGGAGTTTTATCAACCTCCCCCAATAGAGACGGGGGCTATACAATCTGATGAGGTGATCGGGGTTGAAAAGGAGCACCTCGACCTTCATCACGAAAAATTGGAGCAGAATAACAATTCGCCAAAATGAAGGATGGAATTGGCCTAGGGTTATTTGATATTTACGGCAGAAATCGACTATGACGGGGTCGAGGGGGCCCAATGTGAAAGGGTAATTGTAAACATTTAGAAACCCTTTCACATGAGTAGTGATGTCCTCTTCGGGGGTTTAGATCACCACCATTTTATCCTCCCAGTTGCAGTCTTTCTTTACCTCTTTAAGGTATCACTCAGTTATCGAGCGTATATACCTCGACATTGGCTCGCACCAACCAGGAATCGACGAGGCCTTATCGGTTTTGAAATTGGAGTTTAATGCACACCCCCCAGGAATACACTCCTCAAGACGAGGTTCCACCAGCGTGTTTCCGCCGGCCGGTTGAGAAGATGAAGCAGCTTCTTTTTGTAGAACTGTTTTCGATATTTTTGTTATTTTTGTATGAGTTTGAAGAAAGAGAGATGTAATAGCACTTGATGTTTGAGAAGATATTAGCAACAAAATCTAAAGATTTTATGGAAAAGAACTTAGGAGATATAAAAGATTTAGAGATTAGAGGAAAAAGAAAGTAAAATTTGACTCAATGTGAAGAGGACCTATTTATGGGATTCACGACGACAATTCAAAGGCCCTAGTGGCTGACCACCAACTGACACTCATTGATGATTTGGGGAACTGTACCAACGGGACGCTTCAGTCACTTCTACCGCCTACGTCACGTGGATGACGTCATGACAGGTCGAGGTAATAAATCGAAGACTCAATTCGTTTCTTGTCATTACAATCCAAAAAATAAGGGGATTATCTGTATACGGTTAAACTGGGCCCACCCGATTTTACTATTTGATTGAGACCTGGAGGTTGCATCGAAGGACAACTTTGTAACGGAACAGAGGATGACTTCGTAACGGAACAGACTGCATCACGAAGATAAGATGCCGAGTTCAAAATCGAGGTACATGTCAAGATCGAGGCTAGTAGAAATTGAAGCCAAATAGGACAGACATCTAGTAAGATCGGAGATAGCATGATAACGGAAAGGCGAGATATCCTTGACATGTCGAAGATCATGGCGGAAATCTCGGAACGAATCCAATCACGAACGGCAGACTCGCCAATCATGGGATTTCCTTCTGTAATTAGAGTTATACCATAAGTAGAATTCCTCTACTATATAAAGGGGGTTCTAGTCATTTGTAAAGGACATCATTCACAGACATCAAAGCAATATAATTCTCTCTTCTCGCTTACACTCTTGTTTATCAGCTTGTTATATTTTAATTATTCTTGCATCAACCAGTTCGAGGTTATCCAAATTCGAGGGGTGATTTCATTCTAACATTGGTTTGTTTTCCTTTATAATTCAATTATGTTATTTATCTTTTTATTTATCAATTAGTATTGAGTGAAATCACGTATCCTTAAAATTACATTATAAGTTTAATCGTTATCCAATTGTAAGGGTAAACAACTAGCTTGATAAAATTCAGTCAAGAAATTCATCAAAATTAACGGTAACTAGCCTAAGAATCTTGTTTGGAATTCAAATCTGAATTTTGAGGTTTTCATGGGTAACTTAACAAAGAATTAGTAGCTTTTACTCAGAACGTTATTTTACCGATAATTCAATATGTTCTATTCTAGGATAATTATTTTTACGTAAGCTTTTCGGGAATATCATATATTCTATTCAAATAGCGGCGATAGCCAAAAAAAAAATTGGTGTTTAACAAAATTACGTCTATCAAGTATCAAGTTGTAACCAAATAAATTTAAAATGTCAAATTAATACTTCTTTCCCGACGACTTATATTTCGTATAATTATGACGAGCCTCCCAATGAATATGAGAAATAAATAAAAAAATTTAGAGTATACATATTCTTATGATTTGCAAAAAGGTTGGTGACTCAGAGTGGCACTTTTTCTTGCTATAAGCTTAAAAGTTTCTCATACTACAAGTCTACAACTGTATGTACATAAAATAAAGGACCTAAAACATGCACAAGTTATTGCCTTTCACTTTGTTAAGTATATTTCTATCATATGGTAGCAATTATTTGTTTCCTCGACCATTTTAATTTATTCCTCCTTTCGAAAGATTACGTCTAGGCATTTGAATGATGTGTTTCTATATATCTCTCATCTCTCTCACTTCAAAATGTGATGATTCTAATGGGTAATTTGTAGCGGTAATAAATTTTACTTAAAGCATGCACGTCGGAATTTTCTACTTTCTCCCACGTCGGGAAAAACAAAATTTTGATCCCAAAAGGGGAGGAAAAGAAGTACTTTCTGGAAAAGAAAGAGTGGAGAGGAATGAATGATTAGATGTATAAGGTGGAAAGCAAATTAAATAAAAAGTGGAAATAAGGCATAAAAACACCGGTGCAAATGGGTGACTAGATAAAGGAGATGATGACACGTAATTAGCTGCCAACAATCAAGTGTGAGGTGCCACGGCAATAAGCGTAAAAAAGATAATTTACTTTTTGATTCTGTCAGGCGGAGGTAAAGTAATTTTCAGCAAAAAAAACCCACCTCGTTTGCATTCGGTGTCTCTGATTTCATCCTCATCTTTTTTTGGTTTGGTCTCTTTCTAAGGTGTGAATACATCTCACCCCATATCTTCGGACAAGATTTTGTGTTCTCTCAAAGTCTAAAGTCTTTACCCCTTTTCATTAATTTATTTTGTCCATTAGTCCTTTTCTGTGAAGGACTCATTTTTTTCTGGGTGGTTCTTACATGTGACAATCATTGGAATTATCGCTTCATAGGAGCCCATTCGTTGAGTTAGAAGAAGCAAATAGGTAATTAGATACAAGAATGTTCTTCCAAGCCCCTCATTTTACTATGAAATTTTGAATAGCAAAGACGGTGATTGGTGAGATTAGATTTTTACTAGTACGCCACTTAAATATAAATGTTACAATTCCATCAAAATCTCTCCCATTTTTATCTTTCTCACTCCACCTATTCACAAACTCCATCTCAAAATTGAAAGAAAAATAAACTACATTGGTGGTCCAGCACCCATGATTGACTTATGTTCGAAGGAAATAGCATCGGGAGACCCCTTTTTCTCCGTTCAATTTCACAGACTTTGATGAGAATTCTGAGAATGAATCTTTAATTAGCATTGCCACTCACCTACACATTTATTTCTGCACACTCGTCACTATCTTATTAGTGTTACGTTCAATAGTATGACTAGAATTTCCAACTTACTAAAGAGGCCATATTAGACGAGAGCAAATAAGTTGGAAAACTATGGTATGAGCTATCTTTACCACTCCACGACGGGATAATAGGATGATAACCCAACAACTCCAATCGACGGCAATTTTTTTAATGCGTTTTGTTTTGTTATGATATTTAACAATCTTGAACACAAGCCCATATTCTCGATATCCTTTAACTTTATATCTAGGATTTATTAAGCTTAACTAGGATTTACCCATTATTATTTAGAAATTTAGTTTAACAAAAAGTATAACACTTTTTGGTCAATTAATTTGGCTCTGTCTGTGAGAATTTTCTAGTTAGAATTTTAGTTCCTTCCAAATCTAAAAAGAATACACACACGAAGCTTTGCAAAATCTCGTATTTCCTTGTTTGCACAAATCTGACATGGTAGGAAACGGAGAGGAAAGGTTGAAAGCAGTAGCAAGCGTTACTGCTAACCTCCTAAGCACCATCAACGAGATTGGCAGAAATGACGCGGAGAATATGACGCCAAGTGCCTCACCTAGACGGAGTGACTCACCCCCTCCCTCATGGGAGCGTTACCGCTTCTCATGGGAAGGGAGCCTCTACGTCCACGACGGAGGAAGCACCACCGGCAGTGAAAAGATTATGGAGGCATGGCTGACAAGTACTCTAAACAATATACTCGACAAACCCGCTCAAGGGGCGAGTAGGAACACTACACGAGCCGACATCATAACGACTACCAACGAGCAACACGCCCCTCCCCCAACAGGTACCACTCACACTGTTGATGATGCAGGTAACGACGCCCTAGAAGCCATTCTGAGGAAAATGGAAGAGATGAAGAACGAGAATAAAGCACTCCGCGACCAAATGAGGGAACACCAAGAAAGGGTTGATAAGATACGGGCGCCCCGAAACTCCTGCCAAAACAGGATGTCGGCCGATTCGTGGAACAACCATACAGTAAGGTTGCGGATCCACATGCCATAACCAAAACCTTCAAAATGCCACCATATTTAAAAATATACGACGGCACAATGGACCCTGAAGACCACATCATCCATTACGTCACGACGGTAAAAGGCAACGACCTCTCGAAAGAACAATTGCCATCGGTACTGCTGAAAAAGTTCGGCGACACCCTAACAGGGGGAGCCTTAACATGGTACTTACAATTACCAACATGTTTCATAGAAATATTCGATGAAATGGCTGAACAGTTCGTCACCGCCCATGACGGGGCCAAGAAAGTGGAAGTCAGGGTGAATGATATATTCTCCATCAGACTTTCGCCCGGCAAAGGACTCAGGGATTTCCTCGCTCAGTTCAATAGAGTGAGAATGAGCCTTCCAAACGTATCAGAAGGAATAGTGGTAGGTGCTTTCCAGAATGGGTTAAAAAGGAACGAGTTGAGGGAAACTAGGAAACTATTGAGCAGACTCATGAATACCCCCCCACTACCTGGGAGGAAATACACAACGCCTACTGCGCCTAAGTGAGAGCAGACGAGGACGACCTTAACGGACCAACCCAGTGTTTGATGTCGGTTCAGATGGAGTCGAAGAAAGACCGTCGAAACGACGGTCGAAGGGACCATGTAGGTACACGCATCACTCGTGACAGGCATCAGTCGTACACCAGAAAGACCGTCCTACCAACCCCACCACGACGACGGCCCATCTAGCCCATAGACAGGGACTCACCAAAACGAAAGAGGTATGCCTCCACTTTATCTGCTCATAACATTTGTGTTTCTCCTTCAGAATAGTCTACGCCCTAGAGAAGCTCGACCCAAAGGTGAAATGGACATAAAAGATGAAGTCCGACCCAAACACCAGAAAGTCGACTGCCCTCTACGAGTTCCATCAAGAACGAGGCCATAAGACTGAGGATTGTATAGCCTTGCGGCAAGAAGTAGTAAACATGCTCCACCAAGGACATTTGAGGGAGCTGATAAGCGATCGAGAAAGAGTCAATTTCGCCCGAGAGCGGGAACAACATCAAGGGCCCCAAAAACCACCCTCCCCAGCCCGCACCATCCAAATGATCATCACCTGAGGCGACGAAGCAACCATCAACCACGTGGAATTCACCATCACCCACAAGTTGAAGCGGTCGATCACCCATGAACGTTGACGACCTCGAAGAAAGTATCATCTTCGATAAGTCGGATACCCACGGTTTGGCCTTTCCTCACTATGATGCTCTTGTCATTACTTTACGAATTTCAGATATCGATGTAAAAAAGATCATGGTAGACGACGGAAGCAGCGCGTGTATTATCCACCCCAGAGTTCTCACACAAATGAGACTTGAGGATAAGATAGTACCACACTGCATAACACTAACAGGTTTTAACAATGCAGTTGAACGAACCTCCGGAGAGATAACATTGCCCGTTCTGGCCGGAGGTGTCACTCTGGAAACAACATTCCAAATCATGAATCAGGACACAACCTACAACACCATTATAGGACGACCCTAGATACATGCCATGAGGGCCATCCCGTCTAGACTTTATCAGGTCATCAAATTCCCTATCCTGTGGGGAGTATTCAGCATCTGCGGTGAGCAAGAACAGCCCAAGAGTGCTACCGCATCGCCCAAGACTGCATATACACTCAACAGTTAAAAGGGGAAGGAACAAGAGCATAGAAATTAGCGAAGTCGGGGTCGGAGGGCGACGAACAAAGGGACGTCATCAAATATCCCGACACTGTGGAAGCCACGGGATAAACAGTGGAAGACCTCGATCCTGTTCAACTGGACAAAAGTGACCATAATAAAAAAGCCTACATCGGCCACAAACTTGTAAAACCAGGTATATTCCATAAATTTTTAACTGACAACGCTGATTTGTTTGCCTTCTCCCATGCAAATATTCCAGGTATCCCAAAGGACATCACAACACATAAGCTGAATGTAAATCCACTTTACCCACTGATAAGGCAAATCGGAAGAAAATTCAATGTTGCAATCAACGATGCCGTCCGCGAAGAGGTAGAAAAATTGCTCGCCAACGGCTCTATTAGAGAGTCAAATTACCCCCTAATGGGTCGCCAACGTGGTCAAGGTGAAGAAGAAAAATGAAAAATGGCGCATGTTCGTGGATTTCACGGATCTAAACAAGGCCTCCCCTAAAGACTCATTTCCGTTACCTCACATTGATCACCTCATCGACGCAACAACGAGGCATGAACTATTAAATTTCATGGACGCCTACTCATGCTACAACCAAATCCTCATGGAAGAGGAAGACCAGGAAAAAACCACTTTCATCACCCACCAAAGGACTTACTGCTACAGAGTCATGTCGTTCGAGCTAAAAAACTCAGGGGCAACCTATTAGAGATTGGTAACCAAGACGTTCCAAGAAGAACTCGGCAAGATGATGAAAGTGTATATAGACGACATGTTGGTCAAGTCAAAAATAAAAGAGGACCACATCGACCACCTAAGGGAAGCTTTCGACATACTTAGGCGATACGACATGAAGATGAACCCCAAGAAATGCGCCTTTGGCGTGACCTCTGGAAAGTTCCTCAACTTTTTGGTGTCGCAGAGGGGCATTGAGGTTAACCCCAACCAAATCAAGGCTATAGAGGGATATCTGAAAATCTGACCAGCAAGAAGCAAGTGCAAAAGCTGACTGGCCGTATAGCCGCCCTGTCAAGGTTCATTTCATGATCCTCTGACAAATGCCACAAATTCTTTAGCGTAATCAAGAAGGAAAACGGACTCCAGTGGAATTTCAGGTGCATCAATGCCCTAAGAGAATTAAAGGCATACTTGTCCTCACCCCCGCTGCTCGCCAAGGCAGAACCCGACGAGTGTCTCCTAATCTACCGGGCCGTATCCGACATTGACATAAGAGCGGTCTTGGTCTGTGAAAACAAAGGTACGCAAGCTCCAATCTACTACATTAGCAAAACTCGGGTCGACGCCGAAACGAGGTATGCCCACCTTGAAAAGTTGTCCCTGGCATTAGTCGTAGCTTCACGAAAGCTTAGACCTTATTTCCAATGCCACCCCATATCGGTGGTCACAAACATTCCCCTAAGAAGCATCGTACATAAAACGGAGTTATCGGGTAGGTTGGCTAAGTGGGTCATCGAGTTAAGCGAGCACGAATAACATACCAGCCGCGAACAACAATAAAGTCGCAAGTATCACGGACTTCAACGCCAAAATAATTCCTGAGGTCGTATGGGAAGCCTCCAGTACCTTCCCCAAGTTACTCGATCTATGGGTTTTGTACACCGATGGGTCCTCCAACTCGTCAGGATGTGGACTGGGACTCATCCTTGAAGTCCCGACAAGTAAAGTTATCCGCCAGTCTATACGGTAGTCCCGACATGACTAACAATGAGGCCGAGTATGAGGTCGTAATTGCAGGACTAAAATTGGACCTCAAATATAGAGCACGACGGCTCATCCTCCGATGTGACTCACAACTCATAGTCAATCAAGTCACATGGACTTACCAAATCAAAGAACAAAGGCTGTAAAAATATCAGGCCGAGATTTGCAAGCTATTTCCCGAGTTCGACGAATGCCAACTTGACTAGATACCTCGGGCACAGAACATCGAGGCTGACGGCCTCGCCAAACTGGTAGCGGTTACCAAGAACATAAATAGAAAAGAGAACGTGATCACTCTCCTTTATTCGTCAATAGACCAAGTCAAGGTATGCACTACAAACATGACTTAGTATTGGCGCAATCGTATCATATCATATTTACAGGACGAAGTGCTCCATCCAACAAAAAAGAATCAAGAAGCTTCGAATACAGGCGGCCAGGTACAACAACATCGACAGTGACTTATACAAAAGAACGTTTGGCAGTCCCTCGGAAATATTCCTAGGACCAAACCAAACGAGACGCGTCCTTGAAGAAGCACACGAAGGCCACTATGGAGCCCACACCAATCAAGCCCTCATCAGATGCCTCATACGAGCGGGTTACTACTGGCCCACCATGAAAAAAGAGGCCACCGATTTCATCAAAAAGTGCGAGCAATGCCAAAAATACGCCCCCATGATTCACCAAGCGGGCGAACACCTCCACTCCGTCACCTCGCCTTGGCATTTCATCAATTAGGGAATGGACATCGTCGAACCCCTTCCGGCGGGACGAGGTAATGTACGATTTCTTTTAATTTTAACTAACTATTTTTCCAAGTGGGTAGAAGCAGGTGCATTCGCCAAAATACGCAAACAGGAAGTTATCACATTCATATGGAGAAACATCATATGTCACTTCGGCATCCCCAAAGAAATCAGTTGCGATAACGGACCCCAGTTCACTGGAAAAAAAACCGTCGAATTCTTCAAGAAATGGCACATCAAGAGAATACTCTCCACGCCATATCATCCCACAGGCAACGTCAGGCGAAATCCTCCAACAAAATAATATTGAACATAATGAAAAAGAAGCTAGAGAACGCCAAGGGACTGTGGCCGAAATTACTACCAGAAGTGCTATGGGCATACCGCACCACACCAAAGACAAACACAGGACAAACACCATACTCACTAGTCTATGGGACTGATGCAGTAATACCAGTCGAGATCGATGAACCAAGCCTAAGGCACTCAAACGAGAGCGGGCCAAGGAACGACGAAAGCAGAAAGAAAGACCTCGGTGAAGTCGAAGAAAGGAGAGACATAGCCTACATAAGGATGATAGCTCAAAAACAACAGGCAGAACGGTACTACAACAAAAAAGCCAAAGTCATGCCACTCAAGGTGGGGGACTACGTACTCAAATCCAAAACTCAAGCGAGCAAAGACCCACGGGAAGGCAAAATAGGAACCAATTGGGACGACCTATACAAAATCATGGCGACATCAAGCAAAGGGTCAATCCAACTATAAACAATGGAGGGGAAACTACCGCCGAATAATTGGAATATCGCCCACCTCAAATACTTCAACTTTTAAGGATAGACGAGTTTTGTCCCAATTGGGTTTTCTCAGGAAGGTTTTTAACGAGGCGACGAAGAGGGCATCTCGAAGTTAAGTATAGGTTCATCTTCCGACCGCTCAACAACTTCTCCAGGTCGACCAATGAAGGGACTAGATAGACTGGGACTTCTCGAATGTATGTACGAACTGAGCAGAAACATGTAAAAATCTCCAATGAATGTATAAACAAAGCAATACATATGATATTCTTACATGACTCCACCAAGTTTACACACCACACCATCATAGGAAATGTATATTTGACCTCCTTCGAATTAACATACATTCGGCCATGCTCGGATCATTAATCAACTTACATTCGACTTCGTTCGAATCAACTTATAATCGACATCGTTCGAATTAACTTACATTCGACCTTACTCAAATCATTAATCAACTTGCATTTGACCTCGTTCGAATCAACTTATATTCGACATCGTTCAAATTAACTTACATTAACCTTGCTCGAATCAATGTTCAAGTCCGCATTCAACATCGTTCGAATCGACTCATATTCGACCTTGTTCGAATTAACTTACATTCGACCTTGCTCGAATCATTTTTCAAGTCCACATTCGATACCGATCGAATCGACTTATATTTGACCTCGTTCGAATTAACTTACATTCGACATCGTTTGAATCAACTTACATTCGACCTTGTTTGAATCAACTTATATTCGACATCATTCGAACTAACTTATATTCGACCTCACTCAAATTATTTTTCAAGACTAACATTCGACCTCGTTCGAATCAAGTTATATCCCCCCTCGATCAAATGTCTTAACGATCTATGGCGTTCAGATCAACTGAGAGTCAGGGACTCTTACAAAGGCGGACATTCACAAAAAAGCAAAAAAGAGCCGAAAATACACAACAAAGTGTAAATCGTTTCTGTGAACAACTATTTTTTGACCACACCCAAATTCTATACTATTTTTTGCTATAAATATT
>ML316034.1:0-194655 GCA_005239505.1 Nicotiana paniculata | reverse complement strand
TTCATATCATCAATAGCACATTGGTAAACTATCCCACCCTCTAAAAATTGAGTAAATAATTCTTCAAGTGATGAAATATAAACTAAACAGTTAGAAATAGCCGTTGGGCCCATAAGGCTCGTTTGGCCCGTTTGAACCGGCCCAGGCCCTCCTGTCGGTCCCGGGCTAAACGGGCCCAGGCTCACGGTCCCTCCCCCCAGGCCCACCCCATATGGGCTCACAGGCCCGTCTAGACCGGACCCGCCATGGGCCGACCCGTTTAGCCCACATGGGCTGCGGGCCCGATCTGGTTCCGGGTCAGGCCCGACCCACCTGCCAGCCTTAGTTTGGAATGTTATAACATGTACTTTAGGGTGAGACTATGGTTCTTAACATGATAAGGAGGTTATTCTTTGAGTTATTTTTGTCGTATGATAGTCGTGTGCTACGTTTTGAAGTCAAGCAAGTTGTGGAACAAAAGTTCGCAAAGGTCTTCACAAGTTACATTCATAATATGATGAAAATTAGGTCAAATGTAGATGATATTTTCTCCAAATATACTTGGAACTAGGGGATTATCTACCTACCAAATTGAATATCTATGAGTCTAGTTTTCAACGGATTAAACAGTTTATTGATACAATATTGGAGTAGAGAGATATTCACATTTTCGCGAGACTGCGCAGATTGGTAGGTGAAAAGTAGGTGCATCACCTACTTGCCAAAAGGGGAGGCTTCAATTAAAAGTTCCAAAGTCGGACAAGAGGGGACTTTTAAGGTCTTATCAACTCATTTATTTCACTCATCATTCATACCAAGAAAACCAAATTGAAGCCCTGCAACTCCTCCCCAAAAAAATCCCACACAAACCCTAGGTTATTTTGGGTGTTACGATATGATTCTAGTGCCGAAAAGCCTGGACATCCTGCTAGTTTCTCTTTCTCTTTCTTGTAGCTGCTTTGAGGGACTGATTTTGGATGAAGAAGGGCTAGGTTTCGTGGGTTCTACTCAGTCCAAGGTAAATTTATGCTTCTCCTTCCATTATCTAGGCTTGTACGAATTGTAATAGTCGGCATCGTTTCAAAGATAGTGTTTCGACAATAATAGAAGAATAACCTTTAAAGATCACTCACGAAGACGCTTCCCAAAAGAAAGAACTATGAGAAGAGTTAATCTTAAGGGACTAAATGTGCCAGTTATACCAGATGTCACCCTTGTGCGTAGGAAATTCAATTATACTTGGTGTAGAAGGGTTACACAAGGCGAGTAATATGCCTGTGAAGATGTGGAAAACAAAATGCCAAAGATGAAGAGGTAACTATCGAATGGTAAAGGAAGAATGAGGTAAAAAGGTGAAAGGAATGGGATTGCATTTATTCAGATCCTACAAATATAATATGACTCCATAACATTATGCAAGCACGACACCGGGGAGAAGCAGTAAGATTTCCAGCACTAGATGTTATTGATAAATAAGTGCGAATGAACATTTGATACATTAGGAGCCAATGCCAAAGGCAAGTTAAAAAGAAAGACATAACCCAAGAGAGGTTACCCAGAATATAGATATGAGCATGGACTGATGAGTAGTTAGTAGTTGATTTAGAAAGAGCTTGGTTATGGCTAGACAAGAGGTCTCAGATAAATCAACAGATCATGCAAGATAAACATTGTATTGGTAAAAAAGAGCTTCACACGTGTGATAAATCTTGATGACTCAGCAGTCTACGTGGAGCAATGAAAACACGACAGCTGGACGAGACTCTATAAAGAGGTATGAGGCAAAGAGTCACGGCAAATCACACCCACGGGTTAATTAGCTACGGAAGTCTCAACCTAATTGGGAAGATGAAGGGACACTGTCAAAATGTATTTGGGCAGAACAAAGGGCAGATGATCTTCAATTAGTGATCCACGCGTTACACAACATTCACGCAACAATTACAGTTACTCATTGTAATGTTACATTAATGTCATAATTAGTCATTAATGCTCAATCACTGAAAAGGGCAGGCGTTATATTAGGAAATTCCCTATATAAGGGAGTAAAATATAACCTGTAAAGGACATCCGAACTAATATTGCAATACACTTTACTTTTTGTGCATCTCATTGATTTTTCTTTATTTAATTACTTATAATAATCATTCTTGACTTGGTTATTAGAAACCCGTGTTCATCCTAAAAATAGCTTTGGTAAAAGGATCTAATTCTTTGGTTAAACAAATTGGTTCCGTTACCGGGAATCTGATAATCTTTGTTTGCTTTTCAAGCGATATCCTATGAACTATGTCGAACTCCCACGACAACAACCATAAGAGAAATGGAGCCCCAGTTCCATCACCTTCAGGAACCCCACGTGGTTCAAGGGAACAATCCCCAGAAAGATCCAATAAAAACAACGATAATAATGATCAAACGGTAGAACAAGACGGGTAAGGCAAATGATTGCAGAGTATGTGAGCCAGGATTTGCAAGAATTTGTGAGTGGATTACCAGCAACGCCACCTGCAGCACTGACACCACCCCCCAATTATACCATCACCGTGTAAAATCCTCAGTCTGGGTTGGCAAACTCAGGAAGGGGAGATACTCCTAATGAATCTCTCGAAGCGAGACCAGGTATGTCTAATAACTCTAAATTACAGACTTTATTACTAACTTTGCAGAAACAGGTGAAGTAACAAAATGATCGAATCGAACAAATTCCTGGAGTACCACCTGTTATCAAAGGCATTGACGTTGATAGATATTCTCAACAACCTTGGAAACCAAGAGCATCACTCGTACCTATTCCCAAGAAGTTTAAAATGCCTGATATTCCTAAGTATGACGGGAAAACCGACCCACGCGACCATGTGATTGCTTTTACCACCGGAGTGAAGGACAACGACTTAACAAAACAAGAAATTGAGTCGGTCCTAGTTAAAAAGTTTGGAGAAACACTTACCAAAGGGGCGCTAACCTGGTAGTATCTTCTCCCTGAAAACTCTATTGATTATTTTGCTGAGCTTGCAGATTCTTTCATAAAGGCACACTCCAGTGCGGAAAAAGTCGAGAAAAGGATGGAGGACATATTTAATATAAAACAAGGAGACACGGAACTACTTCGTTAATTTTTAGACAGAGGGTGCCTAATAATTGGGCAGCCATGGCATTTGCAAGCAACTTAAATGACAAAATTTATGAAGCCACGAGAAGACTCAAGGAAAGCTTGAGAGAATTCCCAGCTACGACATGGAATGATGTCTATAACAGGTACATTACTAAACTTTGAATAGAAGAAGATACCATTGCTCGTCGAAAGATGAAGATCATACCAGATCCAGACGTTCCGAATCAGACATGAGATCAGGTAAAAATATGTACGATCCTTACTTGGGACCATCGGGATGTGAAACTCGTCCCAGGTTCGAAAACACCAGGTCAGATTATAGACCACCAAGCAGAGATGGGGGCTCGTCCGCATCTAGATCCAAAAAGGATCGAGATGAACGACCTAGAGGTAATTCACGAATTGGGGATTACACCTTCAATGTAAGTACCTCCGAACTAATTTCAGTATTAAGAAATATGGGTGATAAGGTTCGATGGCCCAAAGAAATGAGGTCAAACCCGAATAAGAGGAACCCAGATTTCTGGTGTGAATTCCATAATGATCATGGACACAGAACTGTAGATTGTAGATTTTTGCAAGGTCAGGTAGAACAATTATTGAAACAGGGTTATTTAACAGAATTGTTTAGTGAAAAGGTAAACAGGCATACATGAAGAACATGGAGGAGTCCTCAATACCTCCATCTCCAAAACGAACCGTCAACGTGATACAGGGAGGAGAAGAAGTAAATGGAGTGGTCTGCAAAGCGGCCACGAAGTTCAAAATTACACATAGAAAGCGGGTTCGTGAAAATCTGGAAGCAGACGATATAACCTTCGATGATGCAGATATCGGCGGATTAATGCTTCCTCACAATGATGCTCTGGTAATATCCTTAATTATTCATGACACTAACGTAAAAAGAGTGTTTATTTATCCAGGTAGTTCAATCAATATCATTTTGCTAAGAGTTGTGGAAGAAATGCAATTGGGGAATCAAGTAATCCCAAAGGCACGAGCCATATCAGGGTTTGATAACTCTACGGTTATAACAAAAGGGAAAATTGAACTTAGCACTTATGCTGAGGGAGTAATAAAAATACCAGGTTCCAAGTCATCGATACTGACATGGCTTATAACGTAATCATGGGAAGGCCATGGATCCATGACATGAAAGCAATACCATCCACCTTGCATCATGTAATTAAACTCCCTTCCGAATGGGGGATTCAACAAATTAGAGGCGATTAGCAAACCGCAGAGAAATATAAATTCCGTGGTACACTACAATAAAAAATTAGAGGTGGAAGAATCAAAATATAAGGGAATCTCCCACCGACCAAATCGGTACGGAAATAGCCATTGACCAAACATGTATGAAAGAAGTAAGTGTTCAAACAAATACGGAAGAAGATACTCACGAGAAGGTGAATCAAGTCACCACGGAAGATGTATTGGACCACACGGATTTAGATTCCAGACCGGACGTCATTCATGAACCAGAGGAAGATGAGCACATCAAAACTACTGCGGAAGAGCTCGAAGCTGTTCCATTGTTTGAACAAAAACCTGAACAGAAAATGTATATAGGCACGAGGTTGAGCTCCGGTCGAAGAGGTAAGTTAATTGATTATTTAAAGGCTAACACAAATTACTTTGCGTGGTCCCACCCAGATATGACAGGTATCCCACTAGAAGAGATGACTCATAAACTAAATGAAGATCCATCCTTCATACCTGTTAAGCAGAAGAAAAGAAATCAAGGACCATTCAAGAACCAAGTGATTGGCGAAGAGGCATAGAAACTCTTGAAAATTGGTTCGATACGAGAGGTAACGTACCCTAACTGGCTAGCTAACACTATAGTAGTACCTAAAAGAATGGCAAATGGAGAATATGCGTAGATTATACTGACTTAAATAAAGCATGCCCCAAAGATTCATTCCCATTACCACATATAGATCAAATGATTGATGCCACCGCAGGTCATGAATTGTTAAGCTTTATAGATGCGTATTCTGGTTATAATCAGATTAAAATGGATCCCTCAGGCGAGGAAAAAACCTCCTTTATTACAAACATGGTTACTTATTGTTATAAAGTCATGCATTTTGGCTTAAAAAATGCTGGAGCCACCTATCAAAGGCTAGTGACCAAGATGTTCCAGGAACATCTGGGAAAAATGATGGAAGTTTACATCGATGACATGCTGGTAAAATCAACACGGGCGGAAGACCATTTCCAGCACCTCTCTATTACCTTTGACATTTTACGCAGGTATAATATGAAGCTGAATCCAGAAAAATACGCTTTTGGCGTAGAATCAGGTAAATTCTTGGGTTTCCTTATATCAAACAGGGGAATAAAGGTAAATCCTAATCAAATTAAAGCTATAGAGGAAATACCTGATGTACTTATAAACAAAAAAGAAGTTCAAAGACTAACGAGAAGAATTGCAGCCTTAGGAAGATATATTTCCAAATCTTCCGAGAAAAGTTTTAAATTATTTGCAGTTCTCAAAATGCAAAATCGGTTCGAATGAACTGTAGAATGTCAACAGGCTCTCAAAGACCTAAAGGCTTATCTATCAAAACCTCCGTTGCTTTCAAAGCCAAAGGAGGGGGAGAGGCTGTACGTCTACCTTTCCGTCTCGGAAATTGCTGTAAGTGCAGTATTGGTAAGGGAGAATAAAGGTAAACAATCTCCTATTTATTATGTAAGCAAGACATTACTAGATGCTGAAACTAGATATCCACATCTAGAAAAGTTAGCCTTAGCTCTAATCATGGCATCTAGAAAATTAAGGCCATACTTTCAATGTCATCCAATCACAGTTGTGACCTCGTATCCATTAAGAAACATACAACATAAACAAGAGCTATCAGGAAGATTAGCCAAGTGGACCATAGAATTAAGTGAGCATGAAATAATATATCAGCCTAAAATTGCAATCAAGTATCAGATCTTAGCTGATTTTGTCGCTAACTTTAGTAATAACATTGTCCCTGAAGTAGAAAAAGAGTTACAACTCTTTAATGGTGCCAATCCGGGTCTATGGACCCTATTTACCGATGGTTCTTCCAATATAAAAGGTGTCGGCTTAGGCATAGTCTTAATGTCACCCACGGGTGAAAAGACACGACAGGCTATCAAATGTTATCCTATAACTAACAATGAAGCAGAGTACGAAGCTGTCATTGCAGGATTAGAACTCGCACGAGAACTTTCAATCAAGCAAATCGTAATCAAAAGAGACTCCCAATTGGTAGTAAATCAGATGCAGGGGACTTACATCGCTCGAGAGACTTGGATGCAACAATATTTGGAAAAGACACGAGAGCTTGTGAGACAATTCAAAACATGGAAGGTAATACAAATACCTAGAGAGGAAAATGCAGAAGCAGATGCATTAGCTAACCTCGGAGCAGTCACGAAAGTAACAAACAAACACAATGTAATTGTCGTTCATCTATTCCATTCAGTGATCGACCAGGACAAAAATGAGGTAACTTTCAAAAATTTAACCTGGGATTGGAGAAATGAAATATTAAATTTTTTGCAGAATCGCACTGTACCTGAAGACAAGAAAACAACTCAAGCACTTCGTTGCAAAGTTGCACGGTACTACCTCATTCGCAGCTCATTATATCGCAAGATGTTCGGAGGGACCCTAGCAAAATGCCTCAGACCTAACCAAACGGAGTTTGTGATGAAAGAAGTTCATGAAGGACACTGTGGAAATTACTCAGGGGCGAGATCCTTGGTAAAAACCCTAATCAGAGCTGGATACTATTGGCCTAAGATGGAAGAAGAGGCCGAGAACTTCGTATCCAAATGCGACAGATGCCAAAGGTTTTCCAATAACATGCATCAACCAGCGGAATTGTTGCATCCAATAATATCCCCATGGCCCTTCATGAAATGGGGTATGGACATAGTGAGACCTCTTCCCGTAGCTAAAGGACAGGTGCGATTTTTACTCATTTTAACTGATTATTTTACAAAATGGGTAGAGGCAGAAGCATTCAAACAGGTTCGAGAAAAGGAAGTTAAAAGCTTCTTATGGCGAATATATGCCGCTTTGGGATACCAAAGGAGATCGTGTGTGATAATGGCCCATAATTCATAGGCTCGCAAATCACAGAATTCTTCGAAAGCTGGCAAATCAAACGGATCACTTCAACGCCATACCACCTCGTGGCTAATGGTCAAGCTGAGTCAACGAATAAAGTCATCATCAACAATCTAAAAAAGAGGACGGATAAAGCCAAAGGAAATTGGCCTGATGAGTTACCAACGGTACTATGGGCATACATAACAACTTCAAAAACAGCCACGGGAGAAACTCCGTTCGTGCTTATCTATGGCTCAGAAGCCTTAATACCTGTGGAGATTGGCGAACCAAGCATAGGGTTTATAACAGCCACGGAGGAAGCAAATGACGACGAATGGAGGACCAATCTGGAACTGCTCGAACCACGGAGAGAAGTAGCAATAATACGGATGGCAGCTCAAAAACAAATCATAGAGCGTTATTACAACCGTAAAGCTCATCTCAGATACTTAAAGATTGTGGACTTCGTCCTCAAAAAAGTCTTTCAATCAACGAAATAAGAAGGTGCAGGAAAGCTAAGTCCAAACTGGGAAGGACCCTACAAAGTCCGAGGCATAGCTGGGAAGGGCGCCTACGAGCTGGAAGCTATGGATGGAAAAATCCTACCAACAAGTTGGAATGCCATTCACTTGAAGAAGTACTACTTCTAAGGAAAATAAGTACCCCCCGTCAGGTATCACACGTTCAATTTTATTTTAAACATTTAAAATTTTACTAACCTTTTTAGATGATAGGCATAAAGCTAACCCATCACCAAATGATGATATTAGACCTGCAAAGACGCGAGGAAGTAACTGAATACCCGGTCTAGGGTTACACTTTCTGATGGACTTTTTAAAGGGTTAAGCAGTCATCATCTAAAAACTATATACCTTCGAGTCCCGTATGTTTTTCCTTTTCAGGAAAAGGACCACAAGGAAGGAATAGTCAAGTGCTCGATATTTCATTCTTCAAAGCTCAAACACTTGGGGGACTATACAGTATGGAAGGCAAAGACGAAGAAAAAAAGACTATCAAAAAGTCAAAGCTCGGGCCTGAAGATCCATCTACTCAACAAGTCAAGTGATACGAGCAAAATCGAAAGAGCCAAAGACTCAAACACAAAGCCTAATCCAAAAAACCTTCGAACATGTTCAGGTTAAAAAGCAAAATGTTAGCTACGAGGAAGACATGTGCATCTTTGTACTTATTCAAAAGAAACACTGTTGTAACCAAAAACAGTTATGGATAAAAGATCATCATCATTGTACTCATTCAAAACTGTTGTAACTAAAAACAGTTACGAAATCTTTGTACTCATATAGAAAACTTTTATCAAATAAAATAATTATGGATGAAAGATCAAAATCCTTGTACTTGTTCAAAAAACTATTATCAAATAAAACTGTTACGGATGTAAGAGCATTTCCCTCATGCTTATTGAAAACTGTTGTCAACAAAAACAATTACGGGTGAAAACCCCAACTTGAATAAAAACTGTTACAAACGAAAAACAGTTGCTCTCTTGTATTAACTCGAAAAAACTTTTACATAGGAAAAACAGTTATGAAATACAAGTGTATATCAAATCTGTTAAAAGAAAACACTTGCAACATGAGTTTTAGACTATAATCAAACACATGTAAAATGTCATGAAAGTTCAAACAAAAAACTTTCCTCAGAAACATTCTTAAACATGTGAAAAATTCCTATCACTCTATTGCATTATTACACCATTATGAAGGTGAGACGTCTTCTTCATTAAGTGTCGATCGAAAAGGGCCCTCTTTCAGAAATTATGGCTACTACAAAAAGGCACACATTTTATATGACACCGTGCCTATTACGAAAAAGTGTGAGTAATCTAAAGCATTCTATATGCAAAACTCAAAGGTAAAACTAAAACCTCGAAAAATAAAGCACGCAAAAGACATAAAGAGTAAAACAGAAACTCAACGGAAAACAAAAGTCATACTTGCATTAATATATTAACACAGCTAAGTAAAAAATAGGTATTAACTTATACTTAGCAGTATAGATTTTTTATACATTAAGGTGCCCGTAAGTTGTCATTTGGGGACTTTAAGAGATCCAAATTTACCCCCGATGGGACTGGGGGTAACCACCAATTGATACGAAGAAAAAAAAAAGGGAGGAACCAACTTCTTAAACTTCATCAGGAGGGGGGTTGACTTCACTGGCAGAAAGAGCAGGAGCGGCTTGGGACGAAGAGACTTGAGCAGCAGGAGCCTCACCTTTAGGTGAAGAGAGATTCTGACCTTGTTGACCCTTCTTAATGGACTCCTTGATTTTTGCAATTTCAGCATTAAGGTCGAATTCCTCTCGGCCCATTTCAGTCAATGTGTCGAGGCGAGAGTTCATATACGCCCAACTAACATCGAAAGCTGCCCTATCTTCAGGAGCTTCGTAATCTTTCTCCCATAGCATAACTTCAGCTCTTAGTTCATCCCTCTCAGTTACAACAGCATCGTTAGAGGCCCTTAAAGGAGCGCAAGACCTTTCCAGGAATTGAACTTTCTTCAAAGAGTTGCGGAGATCATCCTGGTTCTGAGTAAGAGATTGCACAAGTTCGCCCGAATACTCCTCCTTTTGGTCTAGTAAGGCCTTCAAACTCCTGACCTCTTCAGAGGCATGAGACAGCTGCTCCGTGAATGAGGACTCTAGGACGCTCTTATCCTTGCGTGCCTGATCAGAGGATACCTTCTCCACGACCAACTCTGTCGTCATGACCCTCACTTGCTGCTTCAAGGTACATTTTTCTTCTTCTACGTCTTCCATGCCGAGCCTTAAGCTTTCATACTGTGCTTTCCAGATACCTGCTTCAGCATATCACTCCTTTACTTCCTGCTCCGTATGAGAAATCCTTTTCATAAGCTCCGTATCTATAAGATTGATCTACAAAAGGAAATCAATTAGATATGATAAGTACGCCTACAAGAATGAATGAAAGAAAATACATTCTACCTTTAAAGAAGTATGCACGATCTCATTAGCCCATGTAAGGGAACTGTGGCTATCCAACTTAGCTCTCTCTGCCAGACCTATCAACGGTTTCAACCACACCTCAGGCTGGCCATACTTTTTAAAGAGGCTACCCTCTGCCGGAACTTCTATCGTCACCTGCCACATCTTCTTGCTGGAAGACCCCACTTCTGAAACAGAAGGCGCGGAAGCAGGAACAGATGCATGAGCCACGGGCAAGGAAGTCTGAGGAGCCGAAAAATCCACAGGAGATGGAGCAAGAACAGGAGCAGCAATAGGCACGGGGGCAGGAGAAATAACTGGAGAAGTGGAGGATAGTTCTCTAAGAGAAGGAGAGAAAACAACCAGGGGAGCTTCATCAGCAATAGGACCAAACCCTTCCCGGAATAAATGATCAACAGAATCACGCACAGGAGAGGGAGAAGCATCCTCAAGGGCAGAAAATTCAACTTCAGGTACAGAAGGATTAATAACAGGTGTAGACTCATCGTCTAAGACCACCTTCCTTCGGCGTGACCTATGGGTTAAAAATCCCTATTATTCCTCCTCTTCTTCCGAGGTCCTTGACCCACCTGCTTTTCTCTTTGAAGAAGAAGAGCCTGAAATAATCTTCTGGGCCTGAGCCAGGTATAACTTGGGAACAAACACGGATGCAGAAACTCCACGAGCAGGAAATCCTGTCAAAAGGAAAGGATTAAATAATGCTCAAAGAGAGAAACAAGTACAAACAAAAACTTCACTTACCATGAGTCTTAACTCTCCAACCAAACCTTTCAGAGAGGTACTTCCATGAATGTTTTTCCAATGGAGCGATTAACAAAAGCTTTTCTACCCAATCTCTGAAACCGGAGACATTCTCGACGGTTCCCATGATTGCTGCAAAAAGAAGAAACAACTACGACGTTAGTAAAACATCTAAAGCAAAAATCAAGAAATGTGAGCTAAAATGTACTCACGTGCACGATTCCACTTCTCAGGGAAGGGAAGATTTTCTTCACCTACTAAGCCAACCGTAGGCACAACAACGTATCGAAGGTACCAACCTCGATCCTTATCATCTTCTGAAGTCACTAACACCCTTTTACTCCTAGAAGCCAGGGTAAAAATTCCATGACAGAACAACATTGGGGAATAGAGGTGAATAAGATGATGAAAGGTAAAGGGGATCGAAGCTAGGGTATCCAAGTATCTAAAACATGCAACGACTCGCCATACAAGAGGACCGACTTTTCCTAAGAAAATTTTGAAAAATCGACAGAACTCGATGATAACCGGGTCAATGTGGAGGCTTAAACCCTAATGTAAAGGGATAGGTATAAACAAAATAATGCCCCGTCTTATAAGATGTTATTCTTTGATTACTGTTTGGAACGATTACAGGAAAATTGGAACTCCAATAACAGTCCCTGCGTAGAAGAGGAATTAAACCTTCAGTGAGTTGGGTAGGGTACTTGTCAGCACTTTCAAGAGACGACAATGAAGAAAGCTGATCTCTAAGGGCCTGACTATCCCTAGCAAAGGTGAACTCCGCAGGTACTATTCATCGACCCTTGGTTTGCGCAAAGGTTAGTGATGTACTCTACCTTTGGACGAATATCTAGAAGCCCTAGTCCTTGGAGAAGTTAAAGACCTAGAAGAAGGAGGGGAAGTAATTTAAGAAGAGGAAGAACCCCTTGAAGAAGTAGAACCTAAACTCCTCAACCTGCCGCCTCTCCTAATCCGCGTTGGAGCAGAAGAGGGAGTCAAATCATGTCACGCCCCAAAATCGAGGGACGAGACCGGCGCCTAACCGGGTGATCCCGGTCAAGCGGACCTGGATTGCCTTTCCTACCCAACGTGTTACCCGTGTTTACAATATACCTTATTCCACATGAATTAACAATTTAGAGTTTAAACATGAATCTACTACTTGAGTTCATTTCATCCTTTATCATTTTAACATTGGATAATCACGAAACATACAATAATTCTGATTCGGACCATGATTACTAGTAAAAACATTTACTGTCCAAAATATATATATGTACAACCCACATCATGTCTACGGAGCCTCAAAGAGTACTAAGAGTTTACACAATACTTGCCGGCAACAAGGCCCCGGTTATACCTTAAAAGACATAGCATATACAAAAGAGAGGATATAGACTACTGAAGATACTAAGGGGAAACACCACTATCGGCGGTCTGAGCTACCTGCTGTGGAACCACCTACATCCAAATAAAAGATGTAGCGCCCCCGACAAAAGGGATTTTAGTACCATTAAATAGTACTAGCATGTATGAACAAATTTTATTCCAAGTAGAATCACAGAATACACAATTGGAAGACAGTCAGGGTAACCACATAAGTACCACACAAATATACAGAAAGTCACAAATGGAGATCCCACAGTTACTCATTTCAATTATTCATCTGTTGCAGCGCGCAACCTGATCTCACCGTACATTCTCATCTCACCCTTATTACCTCTCCACCCTTACTACTTCGTGTTGCGGCGCGCAACCCGATCCCACTGTACAATCACATTTCACCCTTATTACCTCTCCACCCTTATTACTTCGTGTTGCGACGCCCTACCCGATCCCACCGTACGTTCACATTTCATAGCAACAATAACCAACAATTATATCACAGGGATCTTCATCATCAAGAACATAAGTTCATATCAACCAACAACTATATAAAGTCAAGGCACAGTAATCCTTACCAAACAATAATTCACATACGGTGATGCCATCATTATTTAACTCAATTAAATCAATCCACAGTTTCTTTTCATCATTTGCCACATTCGGCCCTTAGCAATTAGATACCTTTCCACATTAGAGTATGTTAACATTCTTTCATTTAATAGCACATACTGCCATATTGATATATTCGAACATTTAACGAACCTTACACATGGTAGGATAAGCACAAAGAAATCACCCTTCATAATCTCAATTAGCATGGTAATCGACTTAAGAAAACTCAGAGAATGAACTCGTACACCTCGACACAGCAGGACAATCAATTTACATATGCTCAAGCAAGAATTTCATACTGTGTGCTCGGACACCAACAAGATAACTCTACAAAGATTAAAGTTAGCCATACATACCTCGAATCGGAATTCCCCTTTAATTTTCTACCACAATTCACCGGACCTTCTAGCACCCTCAATCTAGTTCACAATGTGGCATAATTTAACTTAGAATTAGGAACAATGGTCATGTCTTGAATTCACTTGAGCATTCTATCAAACACTAGGTGTTCCTTTAGATTGAATAACCTCTTTTTACTAAAAGATTATTCTAACCCATTTCCTTTTACTAGATTATGATTAGTTGGTTACAAGCATGCAAGGATCCTACCTCCATCTTCATGAACTCACCTAACCATGTTTCATTTTTTAACAAATATCTGAAAATTTAGGTTGGTAGGGTAGAAACTTACCTCTTGTAGTGAAGAAAAAGGTGTCCTACTTGATCAATTCCAGGCCTGAGTAGTGATGGAGAAACAATTTGATGAAGATGGAACTCTCTCTCTCTCTAGAACCCATTCTCTCATCTCTCTAATTTATCAGAAAATGAGCTTAAAATAAAAATGGGAGGTGTTTTAATGAACAGGGGGTCGGGTATAAAATTAGAAATTTAACAGTCCCGAAGCAGAAATGCGGTCAGGAATGCGATCGCATTCTTGCTATGCGGTCCGTATTCCTGTTGCATAATTGGCCCTCAAATGGGCCAAAAAGAAAAGTAGACTTCCCAGGTATGCGACCACTATGCGGTCCGCATACCTGTTATGCGATCGCATAGTGCGTCGTATAACTCCCTCCGCAAAAGTCAAGGTGTAAGAATGCGACAACTATGCGGCCCGTATTCATGAAATGCGATCGCATTCTAGGCCGCATAGCCATCCTCAAAATGGACAGCAAACTGTCCAGGTATGCGACCACTATGCGGTCTGCATACCTGATGTGCGATCGCATAGTGGACCACAGACCTGCGCAAATCTGGAAAATTATATCTTTTAAGTCCCGGGGTACTTTTTACTCAAAAAGGGTCCGTTTTAAGAATTTCTTCAGTTATAACAACACGGGGACCTATTTGGGCATTATTTTTAGCTATGAAATTTTACGGGTCTTTACAAATCATCTACGTTTATGAATCTCTTAGATTGGTTTGAAGAAGACATATCTACAAAGACAAGGAAAAAGTTCTTTACAAATAAATTTTGCAAGTTAGAAGTTTTTCGTGAAAGAAAATAAAAGGGGTATTTATACTTGAAGACACCGTCAAAAATGGGAAAAAACAATGATGTGAAAGCCATAATTGAAGATGTCATTTCGTGACTGACGTAGCCGCAAAAAGCCCTAAGAGGCGCTGAACAATTACAGAACCAACCCGGAAATGCCACGTGGCATAAGTATTAAATGGAAGTGACAAGGGACGCCTACGTTCAGAAAAAGATGCAATGATTCGAGTGAAGCGGCGGCAAAATATTCCCGCCATAAATGAGTATCCACTTACCAAATATTAATCGATAAATATATGGTAAGTGGGGGGACTATCTGTATTGGTAAAAAAGAGCTTCACACGTGTGATAAATATTGATGATTCAGCAGTCTACGTGGAGCAATGAAAACACGACAGCTGGACGGGACTCTATAAAGAGGTATGAGGCAAAGAGGCACGGCAAATCACACCCACGGGTTAATTAGCTACGGAAGTCTCAACCTGATTGAGAAGATGAAGGGACACGGTCAAAATGTATCTGGGTGGAACAAAGGGCAGATTCAGAGATCTTCAATTAGTGATCCACGCGTTACACAACATTCACGCAACAGTTACGGTTACTCATTGTAACGTTACATTAATGTCATAATTAGTCATTAATGCTCAATCACTGAAAAGGGCAGGCGTTATATTAGGAAATTCCCTATATAAGGGAGTAAAATATAACCCGTAAAGGACATCCGAACTACTATTGCAATGCACTTTACTTTTTGTGCATCTCATTAATTTTTCTTTATTTAATTACTTACAATAATCAGTCTTGACTTGGTTATCAGAAACCCGTGTTCATCCTAAAAATAGCTTTTGTCAAAGGATCTAATTCTTTGGTTAAACAAACATAGTGGAACCCAACATAGGAAATTCAGTCTCTCAGATACGACATCGTAATCCTCGAGAAATATTCAGATAGGAGTTGAGGCAGTAGAAGGTACAATATAAGTGTTACAGAAAATAAAAGAGAGTGCAACTAGAGAGACAACTAAAATTTCAATTTAGAAGCAACCCTACGAGCACAAGAGCGCGAAGGTAAGTAACTAAGGATAATGATAGGCGAGTAAGAGCAATCATAAATACCGTGGGGTATACAATGATTCATGAACTGCACGGGATTTGAAGTCCCCCATAGGATGAATCATATTGGGATGCTATGAAATACAGCTATTGGAGTATAGTATCGTCCCTAAGTAGATCAGGAAAATAACTTCAAATGTTCCCCGATGAGACGTGAGCCCTAGTGACGATAAATTACATAAGAGGTTTCAAGTTATTAGTGGTAGATTATAGATCAACATTAAGGTAAATCAATAATAAATGGATGAAAGTTACAAATATGAGATGAGACTAGGTTGTCATTATTAAGACGAACAGTATTCAGGAAGCATTAAATGGCTTAGATTTATACATATAGGATAAGTGGTGAGAGAGTAACCTAGAGTTGGGTGGCAGGCCTCGATAGTAATAAACCAAAATAAGAGTTATGATACAGTATGACCTACCTAGTTGTGGTAAAGCCATAAGCATAGATAACTGAGTCTATGAAACAAGATATAACAAAAGTCGTAAGTTGAAAAAAGTACCAAGCAAAGAAATTTAGTACACCTATAGATGCACAGAGGGACAACTTGTCATAGTACTATATATGTTCACAAAGTGAAGCCTAGAGATTGGTTAAAAGCTAGAAAAAAAAGGGATAAGAGTTGCATTGGCGCACATTCAAGGTTAGAATCGTACATGTTGCATGAAAGAAGGTAGACACAGTTATGAGATTGGGAGAATTTCAACTACAAGTCGTGGAGTGAGAAAGAGGCCTAAAAAGGGGAATTCCCTAGACTTTGCATTTATCACCAAACAACTCCCTGGATGGAAAAGACAATATTAAGGTATTCGTAAGAGCTATTTCTTAAGAGAAGTATAAGTGCATTAGTCAACATTCGAGGACGAATGTTCCAAAGGGGAGAATGATGTTACACCTCATGTTTTCGTACGTGGGAGTATGTCGTAAGTCAATTGACGTAATCTGAGAAACAAGATTATATTTGGAAGTATATAAAGTAAGTTAATCATGTTACCTTGGAGGTTACAAATATTTAAGATCATGAATAACGAGTACCAAGAGGGTTGGAAATCTTAGAAGCTAAACCAATTGAAGAAAATAAGTTTCGTCGAAAGTCGACGAGTTTGGAATGTTATAACATGTACTTTAGGGTGAGACTATGGTTCTTAACATGATAAGGAGATTATGCTTTGAGTTATTTTATCGTATGGTATTCGTGTGCTACGTTTTGAAGTCAAGCAAGTTGTGGAACAAAAGTTTGCAAAGGTCTTCACAAGTTACATTCATAATGTGCTGAAAATTAGGTCAAACGTAGATGAGATTTTCTCCGAATATAATTGGAATTACGGGATGATCTACCTACCAAATTGAAGATCTACGAGTCTAGTTTCCAATGGGTTAAATCTTTTATTATGAAATATTGGAGTAGAGAGATATTCGCATTTTCGCGAGACTGCGCAGATTGGTAGGTGACAAGTAGGTGCATCACCTACTTGCCAAAAGGGGAGGCCTCAATTAAAAGTTCCAAAGTCGGCCAAGAGGGGACTTTTAAGGTCTTATCAACTCATTTATTTCACCCATCTTTCATAACAAGAAAACCAAATTGAAGCCCTGAAACTCCTCCCCAAAAAAATCTCACAAAAACCCTAGGTTATTTTGGGTGTTACGATATGATTCTAGTGCCGAAAAGCCTGGACAACTTGCTAGTTTCTCTTTCTCCTTCTTGTAGCTGCGTTGGGGGACTGATTTTGGATGAAATGGGCTAGGTTTAGTGGGTTCTACTCATTCCAAGGTAAATTTATGCTTCTCCTTCCATTATCTAGGCTTGTACGAATTGTAACTCGATCATAAAGACTAGACCTAGCGAGTTTCGAACGAGTGGTCTGTTGTTTGTTGTTGCATTGCTGATGGCTGGTTGTAACCTTATTTTCAAGATGAATTCATGGATGGTTTATAGAATAATATGCTTAATTATGTATTGTTGGTTGTGTTTCTCAATTTGAAAGAAAAGACAAGTCGAAATGTGTTTTAGTAAACTGATAAATGAATTTGAGTTGCTGAACTTTTAGGGACTGTTTTGTGGGATTTTTCGTGTTGTTGTTGGGTTTTATATTTTGATTATGTTTTATGGAGTTTTGGAGGATAAAAGGTGTGGAGAAACACCACATAATTATGCAATGGTTGGCTGGTCATTCGTCGTTACATTTTTAAGGTTGTTTGACACTACTTTGGTTGTCATTTTATGTATGAAGTGATTAGGGTGTGTGGGCTGTTTTGTGGTATATTTTCATGGAGATAAGGTTGGAAAATGATGCATACATTTTGTTATTGTTGTTTTTTGGACTGTTTGGTGACTTTTGGTAACATATGGGATGTAGTAAAAACAGGGGAGGTGCTGTCCGTTTTCTTGTAGAATATTGGTTTTGAAATACGAGAGTTACAATGCTTATATGATGAGGACGAAGTCGGGTTCTCATTGTAGACATAAGAAGATCATATTGAGCTTTGTTGACGATTGGGGAGAATATTGCAAAGGTATGTTAAGGCACTTCCTTCATTCTTTTGGCATGATCTAAAGTGAAACGACCGTAAACGATATGCTATTTCATAATGAATCTACTCCTAGCAACTAAGGTTGTCCATGTTGTTCTTTCCTTACAAAGTTATTCTAAGCAAGTATGTATGATCCTTGAATCCTAGTGAAGTTCATATTGATGTTATGATGTCCATAATGTTAATCGAAGGTGCAATGACCTTAAGTCACTCCGAAGGGTTTAGAACGTAATTCCACGAGTCTAGCAAGCATTATATATAGTATCTATTTTACTCTACCGATCCGCGCTATAGTCGGCCGGGTATGGCACCTATTGTGCATCCATTGATCAGTTGGGTTTACCGAGCTCCACGTGGCCGCGTACGATTCTACCGAGCCTTATGATGGCCGTGTATATTTTTACCGAGTCCTCTACGAGGTTGGGTATGATATGGTGATGATGATGATGCCCACATAGGCGGATGTTTTTAAAATATTATATATATGTGTATCACGTATTTCATGTCACTTCCTCTCAGAGCACTCAGATGTTACATGTTGTATCTCCTACATCTCTTTACATTACTGTTCTTAGTTATGCTATTCTGCCTTACATACTCAGTACTTTATTCGTACTGACGTCCCTTTTACTTGGGGACACTGCGTTTCATGCCCCCAGGTCTTGATAGACAGGTTGACAGTCCTCCTAGTAGGCTATCGGCTCAGCGAAAGGTGTTGCTGCACTCCACTTGCTCCGGAGTTGCCTATTTGGTCAGTATGATTAGGACATGCATTGACTGGTATGGTGGGGCCCTGTCCCGACCTTTATGTTGTTTATGTACTCTTAGAGGTTTGTAGACAAATGTCAAGTAAATGGATACTTGTATGGCCTTGTCGGCCTATGTTTTGTGTTTACAAATGATCATGTCATCCTTATAGGCGCGTATGTCACATGTATAAGTTTCTATATCATGTTAGATCGTCTTATGTCTAGCATTCCCTTATGTTTTATTCTGTTTATCTCATGACGGCCCTTTTGGCCCATTTACCCGTGATAGCAGGATAAGAAAGATATGTTACGTTGGTACTCGGTTGAGTAAGCTACTGGGTTCCCATCGAGACCCATAGGTTGGGTCGTGACACGGCATAGGCTCGAGAAACGATGCTGCACATTGGGAAGATGCGCAATGATGACGCACATGTCCGTGACGCCATCCTATTCCTACCTCGCTGACCACGACCCTTGGAATGACATGTCACAATTTCGACGATGATCATATCTGCTCGGCCATTATGCTAGGATTTCTCCTGAACGGCTGCTGATAAAGTCCGCTCCCAGAGGTTGACCAAGAAGACGATCTCAGTAAGCGGAGGGACTAACTGTATGGTTCAAAATCTGACTAGGTTCAGCGAATGCAAATGAACGAGTTATGGCCAAGGTCGAGCAGGGCCCAATAGCAAGGAGTCGCCAAGCAAGAGATCGAGACCGAGGTCGAGTAGAGAAGAGTAGTAGTAATGACTAGGATAGTCTTAGAATTAAGAAAAGGAATATTCTACTGAATTTTCCCCTGATTGTACTTTTGAGGATTTTCTAGGAATATCCCTTATATTTAGTAAGAGAGAGTGAACAAAAAAGGGATCTTCACTTTTCTGATAAGAACACTTGTAAGAAGTTGACCATTGAGAGAATATACTAAAAGTTTGTCTTGCTGCCGTGATTTATTTTATTGTTTATTCTGTCTTTCCACTCAGAAGATCCAAGAACACTTTGTCCATCCTCATATTTAGTTATCACACATTGTTGTCAGAAGGAGGAATCATTCACATAATTCAATATTTGGATGAATCATTCCTCCTATTTACATTTATTGTCATTTATCATATTTATTGCCTACCATTATTCTCTCATTTATTAACAATCATTGAGTGCATCCTAGGTATTTAATAACCCGAATGCGGTCCCATATCATTGATATCTATTAATCTTAGATCTAGAATTAATTATGTTTAACTAGAATGCGCCCACTATCAAGTTATTTAATTAGTTTAACAAAGAGTTTAATACTTTTTGGTCAAACATAAACAATATTGGTTTTTCATTTAGAAGACCATCTTAATATTTTTGAAACATATAGGGCAAAACAAAATCAAATAATAATAAAACAGATGTGACACTGGAACTGAAAAGCATGGTAGTTTTAAATTGGATTAAACTTATATATACTTATTATGGATGGTTTATCAATAATTACGTTTTAGGTGATTTGATAGTATAAATTTTCTTTTATATCATCTGTATATTGAAATAAAACTATTTTAGAATTACAAGTCTTTTAAACTCTTTTGGGCCCTTGTTCCCTAATTGGGAGCAAATACTCTGTGTAGTGAGTACATTTGCTCTGACCATTCGGCCTCCTCTTTAAGTTAGTGTTAAGTTACTGGTTGCAAGCAAATTGAGGTGTCTTAACTCTTAAGGGGCACTGAATTTCCAAATGGATATTTTTTCATCATAATCTCCATTCTACATATGGAAAGAACATTGTACTTTTTAATTTAACTATATAACAAGTGAAACTTGAATGGTACGACGAAGGGTACTTTAGGAATACTAAAAATTTCTTATGGCCATTTTGGTACTTTACTTATTCATCTACATCCTTTTTATTTTTCTCCTTTTTACATGTGTTTTAACTTGTAGGACAATTGGCTTCAACTGCCAAGATTTTCACTTGCAATATGTATATTCCATCAGATAAGAATACAATCAAACATCACAAAAGAATGGGATGAGAATGAGGAATGAATTTGAATTAGAAAAGAATTTGAATTATTTTCAGCACTTCCTGAATGACTTGGCATAGGTAACAAAAATATTCTTTTGATAGTTATTGAGATTTAACTTTCATCAGACTAATACATCGAAGTAAAGAAAGAAGCAATTTTATAAGAAATTCCATGAATATCAATTATTTTGGGCTTAAGGAGAAGAAAAATTAATAGTGTGGATTAGTTTTGAGGGAAAAAAAGTAGAAAATAAGGCTTGGAAGGGTATAATGAAATGTCATTGTGAGAAGTAAAGCCTTATTCCAGAGTTGAAATATGCATCTCTAAAAGGAAAAAAAATAAAGACAAGTGGAGAAAGAAATATAGGGCAAGGGACAAAGAAAGTTGAGGTTTTGTTGAGCAACTTTTTCGTTGAGATAAGAATGATGTAACATTTGGTAATTCCAAGCACCTCCTTAGTACTTTGGTTTTTATATTAATGAAATACCAACAAGAATAATGTAACTTTTGCCTTTCAAATGATAATTCTTCAATAAAATTTTGGATAAAAGAAAGTGAACCAGTACCCTATGATTGAAATGTGACGCCTAAGGTTCAAAGGGCAACACGTATAGGTGTAGAGTGTATTGTCGGCTTGGTGCGTTAAGGCAATACTTATATTTATTTCATGATATCTTGCTCTTGCTCCTTATTTGCCTGAATGAAAAATGTAGTGAGGCAATACTTTTGTTGTTAAATGGAAAAGAACTTTTCCTTTTCCAAAACATGCCTGAATGGAAAAGAGAGATTAAAGTAGCAATTTGTCACGACCTGAACTCCCACCATCGGGATCGTGATGGTGCCTAATGTTGCACTCGCTAGGCAAACCAACATTACAGATTCAAAACATAAAAATCTTCAAAACTTGCGGCGAATTACTACAATTCAACACATAATAAATTAATAAAGAAACGGAAATTCACAAAAAACACCGTGCATATGTATTGTATATGTATATCTACCCATGATCTGAAGTCACAACTCACAGACTACTATGATTTATCTACAAGTATTTGGATGAAGGAAAAATACAACTGTCTATGAGTCAAAGAAAAACAGTAAATGAATATATGGGAAGGGACTCCGGGGACTGTGGACGTCGACAGATATACCTTGGGTCTCCTAAGTAAAGAAGACAACATCAAATCTCAGAATCAGCTCAGACCGACACCTGGATCTGCACAGAAAGTGTAGAGTGCAGAATCAGTACAACCGACCCCATGTACTGGTAAGTGTCGAGCCTAACCTCAGCAAAGTAGTGACGAGGCTAGGATAAGACACCCACAAATAACCTATGCAGTGTAATTATACATGTAGCAATAATAGTAAGAAAAGAAATAAAGCAGGAAATAATGGGAAGGGGACATGCTGAGGGATTCACAATATAAGGAATAGGAAACTGGGATAAGATAGAATCAATCAATATGTCTTAAACGAAATAAAAAAGTAAAAACAATAAAGGAAATTGCACGGCATCACCCTTCGTGCTTTTACTCTCAATCTCACCATATGAGTAATAGAACGACACGACATCACCCTTCGTTTATTAACTCTCTCATAATATAACACGACATCACCCTTCATGCATTATCACTCACAAGAAATGGCACGGCATCACCCTTCGCGCATTAACACTCACTCACAAACATTGCACGACATCACCCTTCGTGCTTTACACTCTTCCTCACCAAAACAAAGATCAATAACAACGGAGAGACAAAGATATCATAAATAGGTCTTACTTCAATATTCAATGCCACCATACCAATCTCAACCTTGAGTCAATACCCAACAATTTCCAATTTCAATAAAAACAAGATGAGAGTAGCCCAACATAACAATTAGCTAAGCTAAGCATGAACAAATTGATTAAAGGCTACAACAGTTACAAGAATAGTATTCACTCGCATGCTATGACTCGACATCAACACATATGTGTTCGTCACATCACCTGTATATTGTACACACCAACCAAACATGCAGCAGGCAGTCAATTAATACCTAATCCCTCAATCCAAAGTTAGACACGACACTTACCTCGATCCGCAGGTCACTTACTGCTCAAGTACCGCTTTTCCTCTAGAATTCACCTCCAACCCACTCATATCTAGTCATAATTAGCTTAATAACATCAATTATCGCTGAAGAAATCTATTTCAATACAAAATTATAGAATTCTCGAATTTTCCCCCAAAAAGTCAAAAACCGACCCCGGTCCCGCTTGGTCAAAACTCGAGGTTCGGACCAAAATTCGTTTACCCATTCACCCCGAGCCCGAATATGTAATTAGTTCCAGAATCTGACCCCAAATCAAGGTCTAAATTCCCAAATTTGCAAAATTCTCAATTCTCCCAAAATCCCTAATTTCTACCCTTAAAGAACAAGATTTAGGACTAGGATTTCAATGAATGATAATGGAAGAAGAAAAAAAAAGTTAAGAAGTGCAAACCTATGATTTGGTGTTGAATTCCCTCTTCAAAAATCGCCCAAGGTCGAGTTCTAATGATGAAATATGAAATTTTGGGAAGAAGTCCTATTTTTGTTCTGTTTTGAAAATCACTGGACAGGTCTTCATCGCGTTCGCGATGCACAACGGCTAGAAAGGCCTTTGCATTCGTGAAGAGATGCACGCGTTCGCATAGGTCTGTCCCTCCTGACCTCCGCGTTTGCGAGCCTAGGCCCGCATTCGTGTAGAAAAACTCGAAGATTCCTAGCCCCCCTCCAATACACTACGCGTTCACTTTCGCGAAGAGCAAACCCCCCAATGGTCCACGTTCGCGACCAAGACCTCACGTTCGCGTAAAACAAATCCATCCCCAACCCAGTTTACCTTTCGCGATTGTGAGAGACGCTTCGCGATCGCAAAGAACAAAATAGCAGCACACTAGAAACAACAAACACACCAGATTTTCTAAGTGTAAATCATCCTGTAGCCTATCCGAAACTCACCCGAGCCCTCGGGGCTCCAACCTAAACATGCGCACAAGTCTAAAAACATCATACAAACTTGTACGTGGGATCAAATCGCCAAAACAACACCTAAAACTACGAATTTAGCACCAAAACATATGAGTTTGTCAAGAACACTTTAAAATTACTATTTTCTCAACCGGACGTCCGAATCATGTCAAATCAATTCTGTTTCTCACCAAATTCACAGATAAGGTATAAATATCATAACAGACCTGTACCGGGCTCTAGAACCAAAATACAGACCCGATACCAACAAGATCAAACATTAAGTAAATTCTTTAAAATCATTAATTTTCAATCTTTCAATTTTAGTCAAAAATTCATTTCTCGAGCTAGAGATCTCGCAATTCGATTCCGGGCATACGACCAGGTCCCATATTTTACTACAGACCCACCGGGACGTTCGAAACACGGGTCCGGGGTCCTTATACCCAAAACGTTGATCGAAGTCCACTAAAATAACTTTTAAAGGCCAAAGATTGTTATTTCTTCAATTTTTCACACAAAGGCTTTCCGAATTTACGCCCGGAATGCGCACGCATATCGAAGTGGGTAAGAATGAGATTTTTAAGGATAAAGAGCATAAAATTGAGTTTTAAAACATAAGATGACCTTTTAGGTAATCACAATCTCCACCTCTAAAACAACCGTTCGTCCTCGAACGGACATTAAAAAGTACCTAAACTGACGAATATGTGGGATATCTAATCCGCATGTCCGACTTGGACTCCCAAGTAGCTGTCTCAGCAGGCTGACCTCTCCACTGCACTCAAACTGAAGGATAACTCTTCGACCTCAACTGACAAACCTTCCGGTCTAGAATAGCTACTGGCTCATCCTCATAAGTCAAATCCTTGTCCATCTGGACAGAGATGAAATCTAACACAAATGATGAGTCACTATGATACTTCCAGAGCATGGACACATGGAATACTGGATGAACTGATGATAACCCCGGGGGCAACGCAAGTGTGTAAGCTACCTTTCCCACTCTATCGAGAATCTCAAAAGGCCCGATGTACCTAGGGCTCAACTTGCCCTTCTTTCCAAACCTCATGACACCCTTCATGGGTGATACCCGAAGTAATACTCTCTCCCCGACCATGAATACCGCATCACGAACTCTACCGTCGGCATAACTCTTTTTCCTGGACTGAGCTGTTCGATGTCGATCCTAAATAATCTTGACCATATCCAAGGCCTCCTGTACTAAATCTGTACCCAATAACCGTGCCTCCCCTGACTCAAACCACCCAACTGGAGACCTGCACCGTCTACCATATAATGCCTCATAGGGAGCCATTTGAATGTCGAATGGTAGCTGTTATTGTAGGCGAACTCTACAAGGGGCAAGAACTGATCCCACGATCCTATGAAGTCTATAACACAAGCGCAGAGCATATCCTCCAAGATCTGAATAATACGCTCAGGCTGTCCGTTTGTCTGAGGATGGAATGCTGTGCGCAACTCAATCCGCGTACCCAACTCACGCTGTACTGTCCTCCAAAAGTGTGAGGTAAACTGCGTACCTCGATCAAAAGTGATTGACACAGGCACACCGTGAAGACGGACGATCTCCCGAGTATAAATCTCTGCCAAACGCTCCGAAGAACAAGTAACTGCCATAGGAATGAAGTGCACTTACTTAGTCAGCCTATCCACAATGACCCAAACGGCGTAGAACTTCCTCTGAGCCCGTGGGAGTCCAACAACAAAGTCCATAGTGACATGCTCCCACTTCCACTCAGGAATCTCCATCTGCTGAAGCAAACCACCGGGTCTATAATGCTCATACTTAACCTGTTGACAATTCAAGCACCGAGCCACATAAGCTGCTATATCCTTTTTCATCCTCCTCTACCAATAATGCTGCTGCAGGTCTTGGTACATTTTCGTGGGGCCTGGATGGATAGAATACCAAGAACTGTGAGCCTCCTCAAGGATCAACTCACAAAGTCCACAAACATTAGGAACACACACACGACCCTGCATCCTTAAAACGCCGTCATCTCCAACGGTAACCTGCTTGGCACCACTGTGCCAAACTGTGTCCCTAAGGACCAACAAGTGAGGTCATCATACTGGCGATCTCTGATACGCTCAAACTAGGAAGACTGAGCGCCTGTGCAAGTTAGAACACGACTGGGCTCTGAAATATCCAAAATCACGAACTGGTTGGCCAAAGTCTGAACATATGAAGCTAGCGGCCTCTCACTGACTGGAATGAATGCAAGGCTGCCCATACTCATTGCCTTCCTACTGAATGCGTCAGCCACTACATTGGCCTTGCCCGGATGATACAATATGGTGATATCATAGCCTTTCAATAACTCCAACCATCTCCTCTGCCTCAAATTGAGATCCTTCTGCTTGAACAAATACTGAAGGCTACGATGATCCGTGAAAACCTCACACGACACACCATAAAGATAATGTCTCCAAATCTTTAGCGCACGAACAATGGCTGCCAACTATAAATCATGAACATGTTAATTCTTCTCATGAACCTTCAACTACCGAGACGCATATGCAATCACCCTTCCCTCATGCATCAATACCGCTCCGAGCCCAACACGGGAGGCATCACAATACACCGTGTAAGATCCTGAACCAGATGGTAACACCAACACTGGCGCTGTAGTCAAAGCTGTCTTGAGCTTCTGAAAGCTCGCCTCACACTCGTCCAACCATCTGAATGGGACATCCTTCTGGGTCAACTAGTCAACGGGGTTGCAATAGATGAAAACCCCTCCGCAAATCGATGGTAGTAACCCGCCAAACCCAAGAAGCTCCTGATCTCCGTAGCTGAAGTCGGTCTAGGCCAGTGCTGGACTAACTTAATCTTCTTAGGATCTACGTGAATAACCTCTGCTGATACGACATGGCCCAAGGAAGCGACTGAATCTAACCAAAACTCGCACTTCAAAATTTAGCATACAACTGACTGTCCCTCAAAGTATGGAGCACTATCCTGAGGCGCTGCTCATGCTCCTCCCGACTACGGGAGTATATCATGATGTCGTCAATAAACACGATAACAAAGGAATCCAAATGAGTCTTGAACACTCGGTTCATCAAGTCCATAAATGCTGCTGGCGCATTGGTCAACCCAAAGGACATCACCAGAAACTCATAGTGCTCATACCGCGTATGAAAAGCTGTCTTAGGGACATCAGATGCCCTAATCCTCAACTAATGGTACCCAGATCTCAAATCAATCTTCGAAAACACTTTGGCACCCTGAATCTGATCAAATAAGTCATCAATCCTCGGCAACAGGTACTTGTTCTTGATAGTGAGTTTGTTCAACTGCCGATAATCTATACACATCTTCATAGACCCATCCTTCTTATTCACGAACAAAACCGGTGCACCCCAGGGCAAGACACTAGGTCTAATGAAGCCCTTATCAAGCAGATCTTGTAATTGTTCCTTTAACTCTTTCAACTCTGGCGGGGCCATCTGGTATGGAAGAATAAAAATGGGCTAAGTGACCGGAGCCAGATATATACAAATGTCAATAGCCCTGTCGGGTGGCATCCCCGCCAGGTCTACAGGAAATACCTCAGGAAACTCACGAACAACATGCACGAAATCCATAGAGGAAACCTCAGCACTAGAATCACGAACATAAGCCAAATAGGCCAAACACCCTTCTCAACCATACGCCGGACCTTCATATAAGAACTAACGCTACTGGTGGAATGGCCAGGAGTCCCTCTCCACTCTAATCGAGGCAACCCTGACAAAGCTAAGGTCACTGTCTTGGCGTGACAGTCCAAGATAGCGTGATAAGGTGACAGACAATCATGCGCAATATAACATCGAAATCAACCATATCCAGGAGCAGAAGGTCAACACTAGTCTCAAGACTCCAATAGTGACCACACACGAACGATATACACAATCTAATATAATAGCATCCCCCACAGGCGTGGACACATATATAGGAGAACTCAAAGAATCACGGGGCACAACCAAATATGAAGCAAAATAAGATGACACATAGGAGTAAGTAGACCCCATATCAAATAGAACTGAAGCGTCTCTACTGCAAACTGAAACAGTACCTCTAATGACAGCATCAGATGACAGCCTCAAGTCTGGTTGGAAAATCATAACACCGGGGCTGGGCCCCACCACCCTGAATCATATCCCTGGGACAACCTCTAGCTGGCGGGCCTCCACCTCTAATGGCCTGACCTCCACCTCTTACAATCTGGCCCCTACCTCTAATTGCCTAACCTGTGCCTCTGGCTGGCTGAGCAGGCGATGCAACTATTGGTGCGGGAACCATGGCACGAGAAATCTGGTATTGTGAACTGCTCGACGCACGAGGGAAATATCTAGCAATGTGCCTCAGATCACCACAAGTAAAACAAGACCTCGGCTGCTGAGACTGCTGGCCGGCAAACTGACCCTGTCGACCTGAATAACCACCCTGAAAACTCTGAAGATGAGGTGCACTTATACGAGTTGGCGGTACATGTAGGCTGGCTGATCAGAATAAGGCATATAAGGACCAAGACTACCTGGGGCTTCGTGGGATGACTGGATGCTGAACTAAATGTCCTGAGAGGATGGACTCTACCATAAGTACTGTCGCGCCCCCTTTTTTTCGTCGCGAAATCGGGTTTCGACATTTCTGAGACAACTCCCTTCCTTTTGGGATGGGATATGGGATTTGAAGAGTCGCCACGTAACGGATTAAGTTGAATTAGGGCACATAGAGTAATTAACTCATGGAACTAGTTTGCATCACCAGAGATCAGGTAAGGGATCAAAATTACCTTTAGGGGAAGGTGTTAGGCACCCCTCGAGGTCCACAACAGTGGGTCCCGACCGAACTTAATTAAGCGAATTAGTCTTTAAAGGAAAATAAAGCAATTTAGACAACTATTATTTTAAAACAGGAATTAAAGGGTCCTAAGTTGTTTAGCCTATAGGATCATTTCCATTGAATACTTGGTAACTTTCCCCAGGTTGGGGTGCTACACATAGTATTAGAGCACATGTCATCATCTCCTTTACTACCCAATTACTATCTTTCAGTTGTTACCTAAGCATTCTAGTAGCTTCTAACTCGTGCCTTACACGTGTACTACTCGTCCCTTTCCTATGGCCCTGGAGGTGTTTAGGACTTCTATTTAAGGTGGGTGACAAACAAAATTCAAATAGGACTGTCACTGAAGAGTAACTAAAGGCTCATGTTAACCTCTGCAAATAGTCAACAAATGCACACAATTCAATCAACAAATTTCATTAATTTAGGATCCTATAGGCAGGATATCTAGATGAGCAGAAATAGAATGTAGAGAAGCAGTTTGTTTAAGGTGAGCATCGGGACCTATCAATTTGCCTACTGATTTTGATTAAGTTCTGAATCTGGGCAAATTTCAAGCAGCAAGAGATCACAATTTTAGGCCCAGAATTCTTAATAAGCCTACAGGTTTGCCTAAGTGATAACCAGAACAAAATCCTATAGGCATGATATCTACAATTGTTAATTATAGACCTAAAACAACGAGTTACATATTTTAACAGACAAATTTTTATCTCTTTAGATCCAATAGGCATGCTTTCTACTTTGGAAGAATTAGTTAACTCTTATAGGCATGATTTCTAAGTGTTGAAACTCATTACAAGCATTATTTCTAAACTTATAACTGATTTACCCTATAGGCATTATATCTATTAGTTTAAATCCTATAGACATGATTTCTAGGTTTTTTGAAACTGATTCCTTTTATTCCTGTAGGCATGGTATCTAAGTTGAAACTGGTTTTTTATTTCCTATAGGCATGATATCTATTAACCACATTGGGCAAAATTTTTAAAGTAAATTTCCAGAAAAATTTATTAGCTCAAACAAATAGAATCCTATATACATGACCACTAATGCACATTGAGATTGGAAATATGTGTAGGTACTAAGCTAATGCAGAATTACCAAAAGACCTATAGATAGTGTCTCTAATATGCATGATCACAAACAGTTAAGAAAAACATCCTACAAGCAGAATTTCTAAACGATTAGTAACACTCACACCATCAACATAGTAACCCTATAGACATGATTTCTACCCCAGTTTTGGACAAAGATATATACCCCCAACTTTTACTAATAACCCAAGATCTGTTACTACAGAGATTATTACATTATTACAACCCAGTATGAATGAATTGCATAATACTATCAATCCATTACACTACAGGGAGTCTTAGCAGACCCAATTTTAACCTGGAAACCAGGCCTTCAAGCAAAGCAAGTCTCAAGCATAATGGGATCCATCCATGGCACATAAAATTAGTTTTCTAATGTGTCAAAGTTCCCAAGGGACTCAGGGACCCCGGACAATTCTCACACCAGAACCTCACTTAGAAAATAGTTCATAAAAGATTGGAAGACCAGCCCCAATGTGTCAGAGTTCGTAGGAGTCTCAAGGATCCTAGGCAGTGCTCACATTGGGGGTGATAGGAACCTAGATAACTCAGAATAGCAATTTGAAAATAGTATATGAAGGGTGGGGGGGGGGGGACAGTTTTAGAAAATAATTTGATTTTTAGGACAAAATAAGTTCATACTACATGGTAGCAAACAGAGCTGAGCCAAGAAATAAACAGAGCACATGATCTAAACAGATTAGTACTTATTCAACTAAGTAATCAACCAGTATTCAAAGTGATTCACAAAGAGAAAGTGAACTTAAATTAACAAACATAATTGGCTACACATGCTTGCAGGGAAGAGAACATACAACTGATTATAAAGAGTTTCACATTATTAAAGATAATCTAATTAGCTTTGTCCCTAAGTGAAATCATATAGGCATGTATTAAACAGGAAACATGCTGAAGTTTGAAATAACTAATCAATCAAAAACATAAAACATGATAGGGTAGTAGGAACTAGAGCATACTAATTTAGAGAGAGGTAAACAAGCATCATAGATCAGGCAGAAGCATGCTAAGGTTGAAATAAGCATGCAAAACAAAACAAGATAAAAAGAATTAAGATATAGCAGTTGAGAAAAAAACAGACAAGAATCATGTATAAAATAGAAGCAGGTTGAGGTTGAAATAAACTAATCACATAACATATAGATTAGAAATAGGTTAACAGAAGTTAACACATACCAATTAGGAAGAAAGTAAATAGGAATGTAATAACAGTTTGGATCCAAAGAGTTTTGCCTTGGCTTCCAGCCGACTAAACAGTGCAGAAACCAGAGTAGCAGCACAAAGAGAGTTTTTTGAGGAAAAGCAGAGAGCTTTTTAAGTTGTGAAGTGAAGAAAGTGTGAGAGTTTGTAAGTGTGAGTGTAAGTCTGTAAGCGTGAGCTTGTGTGTTAAAATCAGAATAATGAAAGGTTTTTATAGCATATAGTAGAGTAAAACCAAATAAGGTAAGGTATGCAAAAATCAATCAATCAATCAATCAATCAATCAATCAATCAATTAGGGTTAACAAGAGTCAATAAACAGTAGTGTAACTTAAATTAAGGAGCATCTTTCACAGAATAAATCGGTAGACAAGATTGAGGCTAAATAAGTTAAGTAGTAAAATCCATAGATCACTTATAGGTCGGTTCTAGTAATCAAAGCACATAAATTAGGTTAGCAAGAGAATTAAGGCAAGTAGTACCAATTAGGAATCGCACACAAGGAAAGAATAGGTAAAAATCTGTCAAGGAGATATCAGTTTTAAAAGGAAAACACAATTTTTGAACCCTCATTAAGCAAGTAAATAAGTTAATCACTATAATTGACATAGCCACAGTAAACGGGCAAAACATTATAACCAACAGTCAAATAATGAGAAACCCTAAGGTGTAAAGATATAGAGATGAAACTCAAGTAAAAGAAATCAGTCGAACAGTAAAGAAGATAACCAGAGTTAAACATTTAAACATTTTAAACATTTTTGCAGAAACCTCTTGAAATATCGAAACCCTAGCTTTTAGGGAAAAATGAAATCGGTTGACAACAGTTGTAAAAACGAAAAAAATCTTGAAGGAAAAATACCAAACAAACTCAAAACACTTCAGATCTAAAGAGATCTTAACTGATTTAGCCAGAAATAGGCACGTTCATACAAAAAAATAAACAGATGTTGAAAATATGGTTTGAACAAGAGATTTGAAGGCATAAAAACACAAAAATAATAGTACTCACAGACATATGGGTGAATACAGACAAATTAATCGAGAATATGAGAGATTTGAACCAAATCTGGCCCGAGCTTCTTGAGATTATCCTCAAGTAACATGAAAATTGAACACCAGTAGCGAGATGAGGCCGGGTAAGGCCCGAAATCGAAGAAGGAAACCATGAATCGAGGGGAATAACAGTGACGACGGGCTAGGGTTAGAAGGGGGTGAGAGAGAAGGGAGGAGAGAAGGGGTTTCAAGGGCAGCGTATTCGTGGAACTGGGTAGGGTTTAGGTTGTTTGGGGTATTAAAAAAGGAAAATGAATCCTGGATCGTTTATCTTCTGAGATCAACGACCAGAATTGATTTAGGGTGGCCGGGTTATGGGTTATGTGTTATTGGATCAGGGTATTGGGATAATAATTGGACTGGGTAATTGGGTTAGGCATTTTAGGTGTAGGGCTGAGTAATTGGGTCCGAAAAATTAATTGAAAGGGGCTATATTTTAAATACCCATTTAGTTTGATAAAATAATTTAATAGTTAATAAATGATGAAAAAGCTATTTATGTATGAAAATGATTTAAAATAATTACTTAATATTATAAAATATAAAAAGTCATTTTCGTGTAAAAATAAATTAATTATGCACACATAGGCTATTATTGCATAGTTATTGCAATTATAACATGAAGATGTAAATATGATTATGCATAAAATAATTAAAACTTAATATAGATATAAAATGATAGAATTAAGTAATAAAATTATTATAAAATCACTTGTGATGCAATTAGTAACTATTTAGATAATAAAATGATGGAATAAATTAAATAAAAAACCTTTAAAATTACAGGAAATTATGAAAAAATATTAATTGATGCTCATGCATTATTTTGAAAATATATATGCATTTTGAAAATAATATAAGAAAAAATTGGGTATCAACACCTGTCCCTCTTTACTCGAGAAGGATGAAAGAGTTGTCGGGTAAATATATGATGGCCAGTTTTGACCGAATAGAGTGATCTGAGAGATATAGGCCGCATTCTGGTTTTTGAGCTGCCTACATATCCCTGGTTTTACAGGATTCAGGTCGCGTGTAGTTCTGGATCCATCGTCGAAATAAACCGATGAAGCTATCACAAGGACGGACACAAGGTTTCGAATAAGTGAAATGGTTATGGTGAGCCGGTCAGGTTTCGAAATAATTTGAAGGAACTGGAGCGGGATTACTCCTGTTGGGATAATCGTTACACTGGGTCACCTACAAATCAGAAGATGTATTGAAAGTATAAGCGTATAACTTTGCGTAAATTAGACATGATGCAAATTCCCCTCAGACCATGATAATAGTATTTGAACGGTTGAGGATGATGTCCTTAGAACATGACGTCCAGGGCCATGAATTGTGCGGTAAAGGATTCGCAAGCCATGAAATGATGTTCTCGGGCCATGAAAATGGTGCCTCCAAACAATGACGCCTTTGAATAATTATGTGCAAGTTTGAGAGATCCTCAGGGCATGGCATGGCGTCTTCCAGCTATGAGGATGGTGTCTTCGGACTATGATGCCTTCGGACTAGTTGGCGATATTTCATCCCATGAGGTTCAAAGACATGATGATAGAAGAAACTAGACAAAGATTAGTCTTGTATGAAGTTGAGGGTAGAGCTTAGCCCGAGAGAAGAGAATAATGAAAGAGAGACAATGCTTAGTCTCGTGCGGGATTCGGGGCAGTGCTTAGTCCCATGCAAAAGGAAGGTAGTGCTTAGCGTTATGCAAATGGGAGGCAGGGTTTAGCCTCATGCAAGATTCGGGACAGTGCTTAGTCCCATGCAAGGAGAAGGCAGAGCTTAGCCTTATGCAATTAAGGAGGCTGGGCTTAGCCTCATGCAAGCTTTGAGACAATGCCTAGTCTTATACAATGGGAAGGCAGTGCTTAGCCTTATGCAATTAAGGAGGCAGGGCTTAGCCTCATGCAAGATTTGAGACAATGCTTAGTCTCATGCAATGGGAAGGCAATGCTTAGACTTATGCAAGGTTCGAGATAGGGCTTAGTCCCATGAAAATAGAAGGCAGTGCTTAGCCTTATGCAAGTGAAGAGGCAGGGCTTAGCCTCATGAAAGGTTGAGACGCTTAGTCTCATGCAAAGTTTGGGACAATGCTTAGTCCCATGCAAAGAGAAGAGTGAGAGTGCAATATTCTTAGCTGACAATGTGTTTCGTGCATAGTGATTGTGTTGTTGTAACGGTATTTGTCATGATGATATAGTCCTGCATCCAAAGAAAAATTTATTAGTTTTGCGAGGGAATGGTTCGTGCCTTCGTCTGCTTGACTTGCTCCGTTCTGTCTGAAGATCCTGTCCAAACTATTAGGGTAGCGTTTGCTAAAGCAAAGTTTCTTTTTCAAAGGCATGCATGCATAATTTTCAAAGACATAGTAGTATATAGTTTAGAAATTATTTAGATGAACCAGTAACTGTGACATAATTAGAGACATTGCGACTTATTCTACCGTAGATTGAGGGTCCTTCTCAAAATTCTGCCCTAGTTAACTAAATGACTTTTCTGGCTGCTCTATACGCTGCGATTGGCTGAACTTGCTTCGTAATTTTGAGGGTCCTCCTCAAAATTCTGCCCTAGTTTCTGATTGTGGGAGAATTAGAAATTTTATTGAATTGTGACGGAACCCACATGGCTTCCTACGTATGCCCTCTTAAACAGGAATCAGGTCGAGTGCAGTTCAATTTATATCACATAGAAAAGCAAAAGATGATTTTACACATAATATTTTTTGACTGCGTCTGAGTTGATAAGATTTGGACAAATTTCCCCTCCATCTCCGCGAGATGAGTGCTCCTTCTATCAATACTCTGTGAACCATGTAAGGACTTTTCCAATTGGGAGAGAATTTTCCTTTGGCTTCATCTTGATGTGGAAAGATCTTTTTCAGCACCAGTTGCCCCGGTGCAAATTGTCTTGGCTTGACTCTTTTGTTGAAGGCTCTGGATATTCTGTTCTGATAAAGCTGACCGTGACATACTACATTCATCCTTTTTCCGTCTATGAGGGCTAGTTTCTCATAGCGGCTCCTTGTCCATTCTGCATCGCTGAGTTCGGCTTCTTGTATGATTCTCAAGGAAATAATTTCCACTTCGGTGGGAATGACGGCTTCCAGTGCTATAAACCCGCAGATAAGGGGTTTCCCCGGTTGATGTGCGGACTGTGGTACGGTATCCCAGTAAGGTGAATGGTAGTTTCTTGTGCCATTGTTTGTGATTCTCTACCATTTTCCTTAGTATTTTCTGGATGTTTTTGTTGGTAGCTTCCACGGCTCCATTCATTTGAGGCCTGTATGCTGTGGAATTCTTGTGCTTGATTTTTAAAGTCTCACACATGGATTTCATCAGATCACTATTGAGATTGGTGGAATTGTCAGTGATGATGGACTCTGGAACCCCAAATCGATGAATGATTTGATCGCAGACAAAATTCGCAACGACCTTCTTGGTCACAGCTTTGTAAGATGCAGCTTCAACCCATTTAGTGAAGTAGTCGATGGCCACCAAAATGAACCGTTGCCCGTTTGAGGCGGTGGGGTCGATTGGACCAATGACATCCATTCCCCAAGAAGCAAAGGGACAATGTGAGGTTGTTGCATTAAGCTCATTCGGCGGTACTCGTATCATGTCTGCATGTATCCGACATTGGTAGCGCTTCTGAACATACCAGATGCAATCTGTTTTCATGGTCATCCAAAAGTAGCCAGCCCTGAGTATCTTCTTGGCCAAGACAAAGCCATTCATGTGTGGGCCGCAGGTTCCGGCGTGTATCTCCTCGAGCAATTTAGAAGCCTCCTTTGCGTCAACACACCTTAACAGTCCCAGATCAGGAGTTCTTCTATATAGAGTTCCTCCGCTTTGGAAGAAGTGATTGGACAACCTCCGAAGTGTGCGTTTATGAGCATGTCTTGCATGCTCCGGGTATTCTCCTTTTCCCAAATACTTTTTGATGTCGTGGAACCAAGGTTTTCCGTCCGTTTCCTCTTCAACATGGGCACAATACGCATGCTGGTTATGGATCTTTATTGGAATGAGATCAATGAAGTTCTTGTCTGGATGCTGTATCATTAATGATAGGGTGGCTAATGCATCAACAAACTCGTTCTGAATTCTGGGGACATGCCGGAATTCTATCTTTGTGAACCTCTTCTTTCTTTCTTGTACATGATGCGGATAAGGTAGTATTTTGGAATTCTTGGTAGCCCACTCTCCGTGTACCTGGTGCACAAGCATATCTGAATTACCGATCACCAACAATTCTTGAATATTCATATCAACAGCCAGGTTGAGCCCTAATATGCAAGCTTCATATTCCGTCATGTTGTTGGTGCATGGGAATCTAAGTTTTGCAGACACCGGATAATGCTGACCGGTTTATGATACCAAGACGGCTCCAATACCCACTCATTTAAAATTTTTTGCTCCGTCGAAAAACATCCTCCAACCATCGTAGGCTTCAGTAATATCTTCTCCTACGAATGATACCTCCTCATCAGAAAAATACATTTTTAGGGGTTCGTATTCTCCTCCTACAGGATTCTCAGCAAGATGATCTGCTAATGCTTGTCCCTTGACTTCTTTCTGAGTTACATAGATAATGTCAAACTCACTCAGCAAGATTTTCCACTTAACTAGCTTCCCAGTAGGCATGGGTTTCTGAAAGATGTACTTCAGGGGATCCATCCTTGATATGAGATATGTAGTATAGGCACAGAAGTAATGCCTTAGATTTTGAGCTATCCATGTCAGCGCGCAACCAGTGCGTTCTAGTAGAGGGTATCGTGCTTCATAAGGAGTGAACTTCTTGTTTAAGTAGTATATAGCCTGCTCTTTTCTTCCCGTTTCGTCATGTTGTTCCAGAACACAATCGAAGGCTCCATGTAACACTGCAAGGTAGAGTAGTAGTGGTTTACCAGGCTCTGGAGGGACTAAGACTGGTGGTATGGATAAATATTCCTTGATTTTGTCAAAAGTCCTTTGACAATCCTCGGTCCAACTGGTTGCGGCATCCTTCTTCAGCATTTTGAAAATCGGCTCACATATTACTGTGGATTGTGCTATGAAACGGCTGATGTAGTTGAGACGTCCCAAGAAACTCATCACATCCTTCTTTATTTTTGGTGGTGGTAATTCCTGGATAGCTTTAACCTTTGACGGGTCCAACTCTATTCCTCGGCGACTGACGATGAATCCCAGCAGTTTTCCAGCAGGAACCCCGAATGCACACTTTGCAGGATTTAACTTTAGATTGTACTTCCGTAGTCGGTCAAAGAATTTCCTCAAATTTTCTATGTGATCTGTATCCCTCTTGGATTTTATGATGACGTCGTCCACATATACCTCTATTTCTTTATGTATCATGTCATGGAAAATGGTTGTCATGTCCCTCATGTAGGTGGCCCCAGCATTCTTCAGACTGAACGACATCATTTTGTAGCAGTACACTCCACATGGGTGATGAAGGCTGTTTTCTCTGCATCTTCTTCGTCCATCCAAATCTGATGGTAACCGGCGAAGCAATCTACAAAGGACTGGAGTTCATTCTTGGCGTAATTTTCGATCAGAATGTGTATGTTTGGTAGCGGGAAATCGTCCTTGGGACTTGCTCTGTTTAGATCCCGATAATCAACACAGACTCTGACTTTCCCATCTTTCTTTGGAATTGGTACAATATTGGCTAACCAAGTTGGGTACTCAACTACTCTGAGGACCTTGGCTTTGATCTTCTTAGTGACTTCTTCCTTGATTTTCAGGCTCATGTCTGGCTTGAATTTTCTGAGTTTTTGCTTCACTGACGGACACATTGGATTTCTAGGTAACTTGTGATCCACTATGGATGTGCTCAACCCTGTCATATAATCGTATGACCATGCAAAGATATCCTCGTATTCTTTCAGGAACCGAGTGTATTCCTCTTTCTCTGATAGTGAAAAATAGATGCTTATGCAGGTTTCATTGACGGTTTCGGAATCTCCCAAGTTGACTATCTCGGTCTCGTCCAGGTTGGTCTTAGGCTTGTTCTAAAAATTCTCTACTTCTCTGACGATCTATTTAGGTATTACATCCTCTTCTTCTATTTATTTTGAATCATTGTCCTTTTTTTGCGTTGTCTGGAACCGGAGCAATAACTGCTATAAAGTAAGGAGATGCGCAGGAACGATCCCTAAAGCTTACATGTCACAGTCATCGGTTCATCAAGAGAAGAAATAGTAACGCCTGGGACTCGTCGGGCCCTTGATGGTCTAACAGTCCAGTTCTTGAGGAATGCTCCTCTCTCCACAGCTTGGATGGTAGGGCCTTCCTCCTCCTCCTCCTCGACGATCACACAACAGTCCATATCATCATCATCATCCAAGAACAAATTCCTCAATGCTGCTAATGATTCTTCTTCCTCTAATCCCCATATGATATCGGCCTAATGGAAGGTCTGACTCAAGTACGACACAAGTTTCTCAAGAGGGTATTATGGGCCATGCCATGGTGGCGACCAATTCTAATATTCCTGCCAGGTATATTGATATCCGAGCCCGAAGGTTGTGCCATGGCGCTTCAGCTGTATTGGTTTGGAGATACCTTGAAGCTTTTTACCAAGCCCCTTACCAAGTTCATACCCTGCCCATGCTAGTATACTCTCTATTTTTCTACTCCACCATTTATCCTTTTCAATCGTGTTAACACTCTCGATGCGATGGTAGGTTTCTCCACCTAACTTCCTTCTGTTTTCTACCACCGAAAAAATCTGACTGGTGTAAATGGGGTTGCTCCCATCTCCATGGATGATCACTTCTTGATGGTTCCACTCAAATTTTACTGCTTGGTGCAAAGTGGATGCGATAGCTCCAGCGGCGTGTATCTAAGACCGTCCGAACAATAGACTGTAGGAGGTGAAGATGTCTAGCACCATGAATTCAACATCGAACCAGTTAGGACCCATTTGCAAGCATAGGTTAGTTTCTCCGATCGTAGCCCTTTGAGACCCATCGAACGCTTTCACATTCATAGTCCCTGCTCGTATCTCATGTAAACCCTTGCCCAACCTCTTTAGAGTTATCAACGGGCAAATGTTGAGGTTGGATCCTCCATGTATCAAAACTCTGGCGATGAACTTGTCTTCGCATTGCACTGTGATGTCCAGTGCCCTGTTGTGACTTAACCCTTCAAGTGGGAACCCGTCCTCATGGAAAGTGATCTTGTGGCTTTCTAGCACCTGCCCCACCATATTGGCCATTTCTCCACTAGCGATGTTGTTTGTCACATATGCTTCATTCAACACCTTCATAAGAGCATTCCTGTGTGCTTTAGAATTTTGCAATAATGACAGGATGGATATCTGGGCGGGAGTCTTGTTTAGATGATCAACGACAGAGTACTCCCTTGTCTGTACCTTTATCCATAGGTCATCTAAACCAGTCTCAATGACGGGTGAAGCTTGCTTACTGGTTTCTCCTAAACGTTCAGGTGTATAAACCCTTCCTGTTTTGATCATTCCTTGTGCATCGCCGGATTCTTCTATCTTTGACTTTTACTTTCTTCTAGACACGACCACATAATCCGTGTGTACAACATTGGAACTGAAGGTGGTGTTACTTCTACTTCTAAAGGAACGATGCGGCTACCTCGACTTCAACTGGCGGTTGTACCTGCACCACAATGGGATTGAGTGTGACTGCAAGTTTCTTAGGATCATCAACTTCTCGCATAAGCCCGATTGATTCCTCGGGATCCCACTCTTCATCAGTTTCTATCACATTGATCCCTCCACCCCTATGATCTGGGAGAGGACTGTTGCGGACATTGGGTGCAGATTCCTTTGCATGTATAACCTTATTATCAATCAGTGTTTGGATCTTGTCTTTCAAGGTGCGGCACTCATCAATAGTGTGTCCCTTCATGCCATAATGATATGCACAAGTCTTGTTTGGATTGACCTAGTGAGATGAATTCTCCATTGCCACAACGAGAATAGGGGTGACATATCCAGCGGCTTTTAACCTTTCGTACAACTGGTCGATGGGTTCAGCAATGGCGGTGTACTGTCTGGGTGGTTTACGGTCAAAATTAGGCCTGGGTTTTTGGTAGTTTGGACGAGTTGGAGGTGACTAATAATAGGATGGTTGGGTATTATAGGTGTGGTAGGCGGTAGTAGGTTGGGAATATCTAGGAGGTGATGATTGGTATGTGGGTGGAGGTATTTGATATACAAATGGAGTTTTCGGGCCTTGGGCAACCATTAGTGTTCCCACTTCTTTCTTTTTTGATATGCCGCCTGATTGTAATGCTTTGTTCGTGGCCTGCAGTGCCTCAAAATTTGTCACTGTTCCACTTTTAATACCTTCCTCGATCCTTTCTTCGAGCTTGATGATATCGGAGAACTTATGATTCTCAATAACCACTAGCCTTTCGTAATATTGCGGATCCTGTGCCCTGACAAAGAACTTGTTCATCTGATCCTATCTAATGCCGACCTGACCTTCGCTGCTTCTGACCTCCACCGAGTAGCATACTCGCGAAAAGTCTCAGTTGGCTTCTTCTTGAGGTTCTGGATATAGAAAACATCTGGTGCATTCTCTGTGTTGAATCTGAACCTGTCCATGAAATCTGACGCCATGCTCACCCAATTAGCCCATTTCTTGGGATTCTGGCTTATTTACCAAGACAAGGAATCTCCAGTAAGGCTTATCACAAACAACTTCATGCGAATCCTTTAGTCTTTTCCAACCCCCACTAGCTTGTCACAGTATGTTCTCAAATGAACCTTGGGGTCGCCCGTTCCGTAAAACATTTTGAACTTGGGAGGTTTGTAACCCTCCGGCAGTTCCACATCCGGCTGTATGCACAAATCCTTGTAGTTCAGACCTTCAATCCTTTTTCCTCCTTCAACACCCTGAACTTGTCTCTTTAGTTCCTTGAGCTCCTCAACCATGTTCTTGATGAGCAGGTCCTTCTCGGCAGATTCTGGTGTATAGGAGATTGGTTGAGTGGAGTGAGTTAAGGTAAGGTTTCTACATATATATGGTTGTTCTGGTAAATGCCAGGAGTTTGGGTGTAGTGGTGATCATTGGTGGAGTTATGGGGTTCGGGAATAGGTTGCGGTGTGTTCTGAGGAGTGTGATAGGTGGTTTGTGGGTATTGAGTAGGGAGATGCCGATTTTGAGGAGGGGTTGTATACTGGTGAGGTGAGGGAGGATTCTGGCGGGCATTTGTTGGGTGTAATCTGAGGTGGTGCAGGGTTCTAGGTGTCTGGGACATTCAATGTGAGGGGGAGATTTTCCAAGTTACAAACCTGCTCAAGCTCACCCTGTAGTTCAAGTATCTTCTGCTCAAGCCGTAAAACCAAATCATTTGGGGCTTGAGTGCCCCGACCATTGGAAGTTTCCACATTCTCAACATATGCTGTGTTGCCGTTCATATCATCAATTTTATATTTCCCTTTGCCTTTTGGTACACTTGGAGGAGGAGAAGGTGGAGGGCCTCTAGATCTGGTATGATAAGATGATGATGCCAGTATGCGTGAACAAACCTTGGGGAATGGGAATAATAAAAAAGGAAAGGAAAATAAAAGGTAACCAAGTCAGTAAGGGTTCCAAAAAGAGTATTTGCAATATCTAAACACATAGTGCGGGAATGTAAATTCGCATCCCAATTTGGGATCCTCGTTGTGCCCGAGGTAGGCCTAGTGACATGTTGATTTGGAGAACTTCAGTGCCAATAATTGCTTTATTTCATTAATGTAAAGTATATAAATCTAAAACGACACTAAACAAGATAAGTCATTAATGGAACTTGGCCTTATTACATTTAAAAAAGAAGATAAACCTAATCTACTTGGTCCCAGAAGGACCGTCCCAGGCTTGATCTTCTTGGCTCCATCGATCAGGTTCCCCAGGCCGCGCATGCCCAACATCATTGTCTCGGATTCATGAACCCTTTTACGCAGTTTATTGTATTTCACTAGGGCTTCAACAACTTCGTCTATGACCCTATTTCCCTGACCGATTCCCGGCTCAACTATCCCTTTTATGCTGTCTTCCAACCATGATAGGTAAAAGCGTACATGCCCTGCTGATACCTTTCTGGCTCGATGGTGTCCCTTTCTACAATAATTTTTAGGTTCCACATATGCTGAGCTTCACATTTGTACGGGATTTCGTCATCCTGAAAATCTTCCCTGTAATGACTCATTTTAGAAACTCGTGGTATGACTTACTTCCTGCCTGCCTGTCTCATAACCCTGATGGGAACATAAGGGTATATGCCCCTTAACCCTATCAACACCAAGTGCGGAGCGCCCTAGATCTGATGGTGAACTCACTGGTAGGGAACCATTCGAACATCCATTGAACCTGGTCGTCAGTCAAATTGTCGAAAAACAGCACCCATTCTATAGCATTCTCTGGTTGAGAAAACCTGTCTGGGATGAAGGTCATTATCTTAGGGTGATGAAAGGCTATGTGATCATTCCACGACCTTTGTGGAAACTCTTGGCGGCATCGGCCTCTCCGGAGGTATTCTAACAACCAAACCTGTAGCAGCATATTATGACCCTTGAAGTGTTTGAACCCCTTCTTGAAGCGATCCAAGGCCCGATATATGTCTGCTATAATTATAGGGAAGATAGTATATGTTTTCTCCTCGATTCCTTCCATTAGAGTTTTAGTTATCATGGCCAGTCTGGTGCAAATCCTATCTCCTTTGCTTGGAAACACTATCATACCCAGGAAGCATGCAACGAACACAAAAACCCTACGGTGAGTCCAACCCAGGGAGGTGATGGAAAATTCGTCATTAAAGGTGCGATAGGATTTGCTATGACCATATCGTTCATAGGGGTAGTCAAAGGGTATGTAGGACTTCTTTAGGCACTCCAAATCGTCGTTCCTTTTCAAACCCATCATTTTCAGAAACCCCCTAGTGGTACGATTCTCTGGTACCAATAAACCAGGAGTGTCCCAAGGTAATCCAGCGAATCCCCCTATCTCCTCCAAGAGAGGGGTCATTTCTATGTTGCCAAAAAGGAAAACGGACCTTTTTCCGTCCCAGATAGTGGCCTCTTCGATCAACATATTGTGTGGTTAGATGTACAATAAAGAGGGTATGTTTTCGAGGACCCTTTTCACATGGTCTTTGTCGCTTGGCGAAAGGTTCTCCCACCAATCCAGCAACAATGGTGGTATTCTTTGGACCATGCCGAACCTGGGGACTTCGTGCCTCATTTTCTGCAAAACAAAAAAGGTTAGACCCTTTCCCCTCCAAATTCGACTACTTATACATCAATGATTAACATATTGACACTTATTTCTCCATATTAATGCATAGATCATGGTTGCGTCTGTTGGGCTTATGGAAACCCTGATGGACTTTTGGACAAGGCTTTTCCTAAAGGGTTATTATGTGGACAACATATTAACCCTTGCTAGGTTTGACCATGATGCATGTACAATAAATCAGAATAAGGATTCTATAGAGGTTTAGACTGGTACCCTCAAGCGGACAACTTGAGGGGGAAAGGCACAGAACCGTCGACTGCACCGGTGATCGACTAGTTTTACCGCAAATAAGCCTTTTCGAATTCGAAGGGATGATATATAGGAAGAGCGCAAACACTCATCGAGCGTTGCTATGGTATTGATTACGCACGAGTGGAATATGATGTTGAGCATGATTTATGCAACAGAAAATAGCATGTTGTCACGTATTTGCACGTTAAAAATAATAAATGCAGTATTTAATAATTGAAAAGGCGTTTAAAAAAAATAAAGAAAATAAAGAGACAAGTCAGTTTCCATAATAAAGAGTAATAAAACAAGAAAGAGTAATCGTAAAGGCTTAAAAAAATAGGCAAATAAATTCACATAAAGCGGGAAAAGGAAAGGGTGTGCAAGTAATAACAGAATAAAGCATGCTTAAAGGCTAATTCACCAAAAAATTAAATTCCTTATGGTAAGAGCCTAGATATATCTCCAGCAGAGTCGCCATGCTGTCGCGCCCCTTTTGTTTCTCGCGAAATCGGGTTTTTACATTTCTGAGACAACTCCCTTCCTTTTGGGATGGGATATGGTATTTGAAGAGTCGCCACCTAACGGGTTAAGATGTGTTAGGGCACCTAGAGTAATTAACTCATGAAACTAGTTTGTATCACCAGATATCGGGTAAGGACTCGAAATTACCTTTAGGGGAAGGTGTTAGGCACCCCTCGAGGTCCACAACGGTGGGTCCTGGCCGAACTTAATTAAGCGAATTAGTCTTTAAAGGAAAATAAAGCAATTTAGACAACTATTATTTAAAACAGGAATTAAAGGGGTCCTATGTTTTTAGCCTATAAGATCATTTTCCCCATGCAATACTTGGTAACTTTCCCCAGGTTGGGGTGCTACACATAGTATTAGTGCACATGTCATCATCTCCTTTACTACCCAATTACTATCTTTCAGTTGTTACCTAAGCGTTCTAGTAGCTTCTAACTCGTGCCTTACGAGTGCACTACCCGTCCCTTTCCTATGGTCCTGGCGGTGTTTAGGACCTTTATTTAAGGTGGTTCTAGACTGACCTAGGTTGCTTAAAATGAGAAAAATCTAGGCGAGAAATAAAATTCAAATAAGACTGTCACAGAAGAGCAACTAAAGGCTCATGTTAACCTCCACAAATAGTCAACAAATCCACGCAGTTCAATCAACAAATTTCATTAATTTAGGATCCTATAGGGATGATATCTAGATGAGCAGAAACAGAATGCAGAGAAGCCGTTTGTTTAAGGCGAGCATCGGGACCTATCAATTTGCCTACTGATTTTGATTAAGTTCTGAATCTGGAAAAATTTCTAGCAGCAAGAGATCACAGTTTTAGGCCCAAAATTCTTAATAAACCCACAAGTTTGCCTAAGTGATTACCAGAACAGAATCCTATAGGCATGGTATCTACAACTGTTAGTTATAGACATATAACAACGAGTTACTAATTTTAACAGACATGTTTTTATCTCTTTAGATCCTATAGGCATGCTTTCTACTTTGGAAGAGTTAGTTAACTCCTATAGGCATAATGTTTAAGTGTTGAAACTGATTACAAGAATTATTTCTAAACTTACAACTGATTTACCCTATAGGCATGATATCTATTAGTTTAAATCCTATAGAAATGATTTCTATGTTTTTAAACTGATTCCTTTTATTCTTGTAGGCATGGTATCTAAGTTGAAACTGATTTTTATTTCCCATAGGCATGATATCTATTAATCACATTGAGTAGAATTTTTAAAGCAAATTGCCAGGAAAGTTTATTAGCTCAAACAAATAGAATCCTATATACATGACCACTAATGCACATTGAGATTGGAAATATGTGTAGGTCCTAAAAATATGGATTCTAATGCAGAATTACTAAAAGACCTATAGACAGTGTCTGTAATATGCATGATCACAAACAGTTAAGAAAAACATCCTATAGGCAGAATTTCTAAACGATTAGTAACACTCACACCAGCAACACAGTAAACCTATAGACATGATTTCTACCCGAGTTTTGAACAAAGATATATACTCCCCACCCCCTAGCTTTTACTAATAACTCCAGATCTGTTATAACATAGATTATTACATTATTACAACCCAATATGAATGAATTGCATAATACTATCCATTACACTATAGGGGGCCTTAGCATGCCCAATATTAACCTGGAAACCAGGCCTTCAAGCAAAGCAAGTCTGAAGCATAATGGGATCCATCCATGACACATAAAATTAGGTTTCTAATGTGTCAAAGTTCCTAAGGGCCTCAGGGACCCCGGGCAATGCTCACACCAGAACCTCACTTGGAAAACAGTTCATAAAAGATTTGAAGAGCAGCCCCAATGTGTCAGAGTTCGGAGGAGTCTCAAGAACCCTAGGCAGTGCTCATATTGGGGGTGATAGGAACCTAGATAACAAAGAGTAGCAATTTGAAAATAGTATATGAAGGTTAGGGGGGACAATTATAGAAAACAATTTGATTTTTAGAAGCAAATAAGTTCAGACTACATGGTAGCAAACAAAGTTGAGCCAAGAAATAAACAGAGCACATGGTCTAAACAGATTAAGTACTCATACCAGTATTCAAAGTGATTCACAAAGAGCAAGGGCACTTAAATTAACAGACAGAATTGGCTACACATGCTTGCAGGGCAGGGAACATACAAGTGATTATACAGAGTTTCACATTATTAAAGATAACCTAATTAGCTTTGTCACTAAGTGAAATCATATAGGCATGTATTAAATAGAAAATATGCTGAAGTTTGAAATAACTAATCAAACAAACACATAGAACATGATAGGGTAGTAGGAACTAGAGCATACTAGTTTCAGAGAGAGATAAACATGCATCATAGATTAGGCAGGAGCATGCTAAGGTTGAAATAAACATGCAGAGCAGAACAAGATAACAAGAATTAAGATATAGCAGTTGAGAAAGAAATAGACAAGAATCATGTATCAAACAGAAGCAGGTTGAGGTTGAAATAAACTAATCACATAACATATAAAATAGAAATAGGTTAGTAGAAGTTAACGCATACCAGTTAGGAAGAAAGTAAACGGGAATGTAATGACAGTTTGGATCCAAAGAGTTTAGCCCTGGCTTCTAGCCGGCTAAACAGTGTAGAAACCAGAGTAGCAGCACAAAGAGAGTTTTTTGAGGAAAAACAGAGAGCTTTTTAAGTTATCAAGTGTAGAAAGTGTGAGAGTGTGTAAGTGTGAGTGCAAGTCTGTAAGCGTGAGATTGTGTGTTAAAATCAGAACAGTTGAAGGTTTTTATAGCATATAGTAAAGTAAAACCAAATAAGGTAAGGTATGCAAAATCAATCAATCAATCAATTAGGGTTAATGTGAGTCAACTGACAGTAAGTGTAACTTAAATTAAGGATCATCTTTCATGGAATTAATCAGTAGACAAGATTGAGGCTAAATAAGGTAAGTAGTAAATCCAGAGATCACTTATAGGTCGGTTCTAGTAATCAAAGCACATAAATCAGGCTAGCAAGAGAATTAAGGCAAGTAGTACCAATTAGGAATCGCACATAAGGAAAGAATAGGTAAAAATCTTTCAAGGAGATATCAGTTTTAAAAGGGAAGCACAATTTTTGAACCCTAATTAAGCAATTAAATAAGTTAATCACTTTAATTGACAGATCCACAGTAAACGGGCAAAACATTATAACCAACAGTCAAATAATGAAAAACACTAAGGTGTAAAGACATAGAGATTAAACTCGAGTAAAAGTAATTAGTCCAACAGAAAAGAAGAAAACCAGAGTTAAGCATTTAACGTTTTAAACATTTTTGCAGAAACCTCTTGAAAAATCGAAACCATAGCTTTTAGGGAAAAATGAAATCGGTTGACAACAATAGTAAAAACGAAAAATATCTTGAAGAAAAAATACCATACAAACTCAAAACACTTCAGATCTAAAGAGATCTGAACTGATTTAGCAAGAAATAGTTAGGTTCATAAAAAAGGAAAGGAAAATAAAAGGTAACCAAGTCAGTAAGGGTTCCAAAAAGAGTATTTGCAATATCTAAACACATAGTGCGGGAATGTAAATTTGCATCCTAATTTGGGATCCTCATTGTTCCTGAGATAGGCCTAGCGGCATGTTGGTTTGGAGAACTTCAGTGCCAATAATTGCCTCATTTCATTAATGTAAAGTATATAAATCTAAAACGACACTAAACAAGATAAGTCATTACTGGAACTTATCCTTATTACATTTAAAAAAGCAGATAAACCTAATCTACTTGATCCCAGAAGGACCTTCCCCAGGCTTGATCTTCTTGGCTCCATCGATCAGGTTCCCTAGGTCACGCATGCCTAACAGCAGGTATACCCTTGCTAGATGTCCTCCTTCGCTTCCCTCAGCATTCTGGAAGTCGGCGACTCTCTTCCTCATCTTCTCCTTCAGCTCTATCAGACCCTGCTCCAAATATTCCAGCCTTTCATTAGGCTTGATAGTCACTTCCCTCCATTCACTGATCAATTCCATATCATTCTTGTGTTGCTACAGATGCTCGGTCTCGGACTCATGAACCCTTTTGCGCAGTTTATTGTATTTCACTTGGGCTTCAAAAACTTCGTCTATGACCCTATTTCCCCAACCGATTCTCGGCTCAACTATCCTTGCTATGCTGTCTTCCAACCATGATAGGTAAAAGCGTACATGCCCTGTTGATACCTCTCCGGCTCGATGGTGTCCCTTTCTACAATAATCTTTAGGTGCCACATATGCTGAGCTTCACATTTGTACGGGATGTCGTCATCCTGAAAACCTGCTCTGTAATGACTCATTTTAGAAACTCGCGGTATGATTTTCTTCCTGCCTGCCTGTCTCATAACCCTGATGGGAACATAAGGGTATATGCCCCTTAACCCTATCAACACCAAGTGCGGAGCGTCCCTAGATCTGATGATGAACTCAATGGTAGGGAACCATTCAAACATCCATTGAACCTGGTCGTCAGTCAAATTGTCGAAAAACTACACCCATTCTGTAGCATTCTCTGGTTGAGCAAACCTGTCTGGGATGAAGGTCATTCTCTTAGGGTGATGAAAGGCTATGTGATCATTCCACGACCTTCGTGGAAACTCTTGGCGGTATCGACCTCTCTGGAGGTGTTCTAGCAACCAAACTTGTAGCACCATAGTACAACCCTAGAAGTGTTTTAACCCCTTCTGGAAGCGATCCAAGGCCCGATATATGTCTGCTATAATTATAGGGACGATATTATATGTTTGCCCCTCGATTCCTTCCATTAGAGTTTTAGTTATCATGGCCAGTCTGGTGTGAATCCTGTCTCCATTGCTTGGAAATATTATCATACCCAGGAAGCATGCGACGAATACAAAACTCTACGGTGAGTCCAACCCAGGGAGGTGATGGGAAATTCGTCACGAAAGGTGCGATAGGCTTTGCTACGACCATATTGTTCATAGAGGTAGTCAAAGGGTATGTAGGACTTCTTCAGGAACTCCAAATCGTCTTTCCTTTTCAAACCCATCACTTTCTGAAACCCCCTAGTGGTACGATTCTATGGTACCAATAAACCAGGAGTGTCCTAAGGTAATCTAGCGAATCCACCTATCTCCTCCAAGAGAGGGGTCATTTCTATGTTTCCAAAACAGTACGCGAACCTTTCTCCGTCGCAGAACATATTGGCCGCTTCGATCAACATATCTTTTGGTTGGATGTCCAATAAAGAGGGTAAGTTTTCGAGGAATTTTTTCACATGGTCTTTGTCGCTTGGCGAATGGTTCTCCCACCAATACAACAACAATGGCGCTATTCTTTGGACCATGCCGAACCTAGGAACTTCGTGCCTCATTTTCTGCAAAACAAATAAGGTTAGACCCTTTCCCCCTCCAAATTTGACTACTTATACATCAGTGATTAGCATATTGACACTTATTTCTCCAAATTAATGCACAGATCATGGTTGCGTTCGTTGGGATTATGGAAACCCCGGTGGACTTTTGGACAAGGCTTTTCGTAAAGGGTTATTATATGGATAACATATTAACCCTGGCTAGGTTTGACCATGATGCATGTACAATAAATCAGAGTAAGGTTTCTATAGAGGTCTAGACTGGTACCCTCAAGCGGACAACTTCAGGGGGAAGGGAACGGAACGGAACCGTCGACTGCACCGGTGATCGACTAGTTTTACCGCAAATAAGCCTTTCCGAATTCAAAGGAATGATATATAGGAAGAGCAGAAACACTTATCAAGAGCTGCTATGGTATTGATTACGCACGAGTGGAATATGATGTTGAGCATGATTTATGCAACATAAAATAGCACGTTTCCATGTATTTTCACGTTAAAAATAATAAATTCGATATTTAATAATTGAAAAGTCGTTTAAAAAAAAAAAAGAAAACAAAGAGACAAGTCAGTTTCCATAATAAAGAGGAATAAAACAAGAAAGAGAAATCGTAAAGGCTTAAAAAAATAGGCAAATAAATTCACATAAAGTGGGAAATGGAAAGGGTGTGCAAGTATTAACAGAATAAAGCATGCTTAAAGACTAATCCACCCAAAAATCAAATTCGTTATGGTAAGAGCCTAGGTATATGCCCAGTAGAGTCGCCATGCTGTCGCGCTCCCTTTTTTTCTTGCGAAATCGGGTCGACATTTCTGAGACAACTCCCTTCCTTTTGGGATGCGATATGGGATTTGAAGAGTCGCCACCTAACGAGTTAAGGTGCGTTAGGGAACCTAGAGTAATTAACTCATGAAACTAGTTTGGATCACCAGAGATCGGGTAAGGGCTCGAAATTACCTTTAGGGGAAGGTGTTAGGCACCCCTCGAGGTCCACAACGGTGGGTCCCGGCCGAACTTAATTAACCAAATTATTCTTTAAAGGAAAATAAAGCAATTCAGACAACTATTATTTTAAAACAGGAATTAAAGGGGTCCTATGTTTTTTAGCCTATAAGATCATTTCCCCATGCAATACTTGGTAACTTTCCCCAGGTTGGGGTGCTACACATAGTATTAGTGCACATGTCATCATCACCTTTACTACCCAATTACTATCTTTCAGTTGTTACCTAAGAGTGCTAGTAGCTTCTAACTCGTGCCTTACGCGTGCACTACACGTCCCTTTCCTATGGTCCTGGCGGTGTTTAGGACCTTTATTTAAGGTGGTTCTAGACTGACCTAGGTTGCTTAAAATGAGAAAAAGCTAGGCGAGAAATAAAATTCAAATAAGACTGTCACAGAAGAGCAACTAAAGGCTCATGTTAACCTCCACAAAAAGTCAACAAATGCACGCAGTTCAATCAGCAAATTTCATTAATTTAGGATCCTATAGGGATGATATATAGATGAGCAAAAACAGAATGCAGAGAAGCCGTTTGTTTAAGGCGAGCATCGGGACCTATTAATTTGCCTACTGATTTTGATTAAGTTTTGAATCTGGGAAAATTTCAAGCAGCAAGAGATCACAGTTTTAGGCCCAGAATTTTTAATAAACCTACAGGTTAGCCTAAGTGATTACCAGAACAGTATCCTATAGGCATGGTATCTACAACTGTTAATTATAGACCTATAACAACGAGTTACTGATTTTAACAGACATGTTTTTATCTCTTTAGATCCTATAGGCATGCTTTCTACTTTGGAAGAATTAGTTAACTCCTATAGGCATGATTTCTAAATGTTGAAACTGATTACAAGCATTATTTCTAAACTTACAACTGATTTACCCTATAGGCATGATATCTATTAGTTTAAATCCTATAGACACAATTTCTAGGTTTTGAAACCTATTCCTTTTATTCCTGTAGGCATGGTATCAAAGTTGAAACTGATTTTTTATTTCCTATAGGCATGATATCTATTAATCACATTGGGCAGAATTTTTAAAGAAAATTGCCAGGAAAGTTTATTCGCTCAAAAAAATAGAATCCTATACACATGACCACTAATGCACATTGAGATTGGAAATATGTGTAGGTCCTAAAAATATGAATTCTAATGCAGAATTACCAAAAGACCTATAGACAATGTCTCTAATATGCATGATCACAAACAGTCAAGAAAAATATCCTATGTGCAGAATATCTAAACGATTAGTCACTCACACCATCAACACAGTAAACCTATAGACATGATTTCTACCCGAGTTTTGAACAAAGATATATACCCCCTCCCCCTAGCTTTTATAAAACTCCAGATCTGTTATAACAGAGATTATTACATTATTACAGCCCAATAAGAATGAATTGCATAATACTATCCATTACACTATAAGGAGCCTTAGCATGCCCAATATTAACCTGGAAACGAGGCCTTCAAGCAAAGCAAGTCTGAAGCATAATGGGATCCATCTATGGCACATAAAATTAGGTTTCTAATGTGTCAAAGTTTCCAAGGGCCTCAGGGACCCCGGACAATGCTCACACCAGAACCTCACTTAGAAAATAGTTCATAAAAGATTGGAAGATCAGCCCCAATGTGTCAGAGTTCGGAGGAGTCTCAAGGACCCTAGGCAGTGCTCACATTGGGGGTGATAGGAACCTAGATAACAAAGAGTAGCAATTTGAAAATAGTATATGAACGGTAGGGGGAACAGTTTTAGAAAACAATTTGATTTTTAGAAGCAAATAAGTTTAGACTACATGGTAGCAAATAGAGCTGAGCCAAGAAATAAACAGAGCACATGGTCTAAACAGATTAGTACTTATTCAACTAAGTACTCATACCAGTATTCGAAGTGATTCACAAAGAGCAAAGGCACTTAAATTAACAGTCAGAATTGGCTACACATGCTTGCAGGGTAGGGAACATACAAGTGATTATACAGAGTTTCACATTATTAAAGATAACCTAATTAGCTTTGTCACTAAGTGAAATCATATAGGCATGTATTAAACATAAAATATGCTGAAGTTTGAAATAATTAACCAAACAAACACATAGAACATGATAGGGTAGTAGGAACTAAAGCATACTAGTTTCAGAGAGAGGTAAACATGCATCATCAATCCGGCAGGAGCATGCTAAGGTTGAAATAAACATGCAGAGCAGAACAAGATAACAAGAATTAAGGTATATCAGTTGTGAAAGAAACATACAAGAATCATGTATCAAACAGAAGCAGGTTGAGGTTGAAATAAACTAATCACATAACATATAGAATAAAAATAGGTTAATAGAAGTTAACGCATACCAGTTAGGAAGAAGTTAAACATGAATGTAATGACAGTTTGGATCCAAAGAGTTTATCCTTGGCTTCCAGCCGGCTAAACAGTGCAGAAACCTGAGTAGCACCACAAAGAGAGTTTTTTGAGGAAAAACAGAGAGCTTTTTAAGTTTTGAAGTGAAGAAAGTGTGAGAGTGTGTAAGTCTGTATGCGTGAGCTTGTGTGTTAAAATCAGAATAGTGAGAGGTTTTTATAGCACATAGTAAAGTAAAACCAAATAAGGTAAGGTATGCAAAATCAATCAATCAATTAGGGTTAACGGGAGTCAACTAACAGTAAGTGTAACTTAAATTAAGGGGCATTTTTCACGGAATAAATCAGTAGACAAGATTGAGGCTAAATAAGGTAAGTAGTAAATCCAGAGATCACTTATAGGTCGGTTCTAGTAATCAAAGCACAGAAATCAGGCTAGCAAGAGAATTAAGGCAAGTAGTACCAATTAGGAATCACACATAAGGAAAGAATAGGTAAAAAAATTTCAAGGAGATATCAGTTTTAAAAGGAAAACACAATTTTTGAACCCTAATTAAGCAATTAAATAAGTTAATCACTTTAATTTACAAAGCCACAATAAACGGGCAAAACATTATAACCAACAGTCAAGTAATGAAAAACACTAAGGTGTAAAGACATAGAGATGAAACTCAAGTAAAAGAAATGAGTCCAACAGTAAAGAAGAAAACCAGAGTTAAACTTTTAAACGATTTAAACTTTTTTGCAGAAACCTCTTGAAAAATCGAAACCCTAGCTTCTAGGGAAAAATGAAATCGGTTGACATTAGTAGTAAAAACGGAAAAAATCTTGAAGAAAAATTATCAAACAAACTCAAAAAACTTCAGATCTAAAGAGATCTGAACTGATTTAGCCAGAAATAGTTAGGTTCATACAAAAAAATAAACTGAGGTTGAAAATCTAGTTTGAACCAGAGATTTGAAGACATAAAAACACAAAAATGATAGTACTCACAGACATGGGGGTGAATACAGACAGATTAATCGAGAACATGAGAGATTTAAACCAAATCTGGCTCGAGCTTTTTGAGATTATCCTCAAGTAACATGAAAATCGAACATCAGTAGTGAGATAAGGCCGGGTAAGGCCTGGAATCGAAGAAGGAAACCATGAATCGAGGGATATAACGGTGACGTCGGGCTAGCGTTATAAGGGGGGGGGTGAGAGAGAAGAGATGAGGGAAGGGGTTTCAAGGGCGGCGGATTTGTGGAAATGGGTAGGGTGTAGGTCGTTTGGTGTATTAAAAAAAGGAAAATGAATCCTGGACAATTGATCTTCTGAGATCAACGACCATGATTGATTTAGGCTTGGTGGGTTATGGGTTATTGGATCAGGGTATTGGGTTAATAATTGGGTTAGGTCTAAGTTAGGAATTTTAGGTCTTGGGCTGAGTAATTTGGTCTGAAAAATTAATTGAAAGGGGCTATATTTTAAATACCCATTTAGTTTGATAAAATAATTTATAAAAATAGTTAATAAATGATGAAAAAAATATTTATGTATGAAAATGATTTAAAATAATTACTTAATATGATAAAATATAAAAAGTCATTTTCGTGTAAAAATAAAGTAGTTATGCACACATGGGCTATTATTGCAAAGTTATTGCAATTATAATCTGAAGATGTAAATATGATTATGCATAAAATAACTAAAACTTAATATAGATATAAAATGATATAATTAAGCAATAAATTATTATAAAATCACTTGTGGTGTAATTAGTAATTATTTAGATAATAAAATAATGGAATAAATTAAATAAAAATCCTATAAAATTATAGAAAATTATAAAAAAATATTAATTGATGCTCATGCATTATTTTGAAAATATATATACATTTTAAAAATAATATAGGGAAAAATTGGGTATCAACAAGTACCCCCGCCTCCAGACGAGGCACCTCTGAATCCACCGGAATGACAAGGTCTCTTGTCCGACCCCTGTCCTCCCTATCCAAGAATCATCTCAACTTGTCTGGCGACAATAGCTGCATCCTGGAAAGAAATCTCACTCCCTGTCTCCTTAGCCATCTGCAATCTAATAGGCTGAGCAAGACTTTCAATAAACCTCCTCACCCTCTCTCTCTTTATGTGGGGAGCAAAAGAATAGCATGACGAGCCAAGTCCACAAAACGAGTCTCATACTGACTAACTGTCATGCTGCCCTACTGGAGACTCTCGAACAGACGGCGACGCTCCTCCCTCAAGGTGACAGGCAGAAACTTCTCTAAGAAGATATGTGAGAACTGTTCCCAAGTAAGAGCAGGCGACCCACCTGGTCTGGTCAATAGATAATCCCTCAACCATTTCTTGGTAGAACCATTCATCTAAAAGCAACAAAGTATACCCCATTGGTCTCCAATATACCATGTTCCGATGAACCTCATGACAACTATCAAGGTACTCCTGGGGATCCTCTGAAGTGGCGCCACTTAAATGAACTAGGAAAAGCTTGGTAAACCTATTAAATCTCCACAAGGCCTCGGAGGACATAACTGACCCATCACCGGGTGGTGTTGCAGCAACCAGCTGAACTACTCCGACCGGATGAGCTCCTTGAGTCTGAAACTGGGGAGCCACTTGCTCCAGAGTGTGAGTAGCAGGAATCTGGGCTCCTCCTCCATCCTGAGATACGATTGGTGCCATGGGAAATGCGACACTCTGGGCCGCACTCTCCATAAGGTCCACTAATCGGACCAAGGCATCCTGTAGTGCCGGGATGGCAATAAACCCCTCTAGGACCTGAGCTGGTCCGGCAGTAACGGTCTAAGCTGGAAGCTCGTCATCAAAATCTACCTGACGCTCTGCAGCTGGGGCTGCCACTCGGGCCCTGGGCTGAGCCCTGCCCCTGCCTTGGCCTCTGGCACGACCCCTGCCTCTCGAAGGAGTTGCTGCTGGAGGATCCGTCTACTTATTAGCGGAAGAAGCGGTACATGTTCTCACCATCTGTGAGAGAATAAGAATAGGGAAGTTCAATCAGTAATTAGAAAACAAAATCGCACGACAAAGTTGAAATAAAGAGAACTTGTTCCTAACTTTATAGCCTCTAGGAGATAAGTACAGACGTCTCCGTACCGATCCCCCAGACTCTACTAAGCTTGTCCGTGAATTGTGAGACCTAAGCAACCTAGTGCTCTGACTCCAACTTGTCACGACCCAAACTCCCATCATCGGGATTGTGATGGCGCCTAACGTTGCACTCGCTAGGCAAGCCAACATTAGAGATTCACAGCATAAAAATCTTAATAACTTGCAGCGAATTACTACAATTCAACACATGATAAATTAATAAAGAAACGAAAATTCATAACAACACCTTGCATATGTATTATATATGTATATCTACCCATGATCTGGAGTCATAACTCACGGACTACTATGATTTATCTACAAGTATTTGGCTGAAGGAAAAATACAACTGTCTATGAGTCAAAGAAAACAATAAATGAACATATGGGAGGGGACTCCAGGGACTGCGGATGTTGGTAGATCTACCTTGGGTCTCCTAAGTAAAGAATTCAACAGAAAATCTCAGAATCAGCTTGGATCGAGACCTGGATCTGCACAGAAAGTGCAGAGTGCAACATCAGTACAACCGACCCCATGTACTGGTCAGTGTCGATCCTAACCTCGGCGAAGTAGTGATGAGGCTAGGACAAGACACCCACAAATAACCTATGCAGTATAATTATACATGTAGCAACAACAGTAAGAAAAGAAATAGAACAAGAAATAATGGGAAGGGGACATGCTGAGGGGTTCACAGTATAAGGAATGAGAAACTAGGATAAGACAAAATCAATCAATATGCCTTAAACAAAATAAACAAGTAAAAATAGTAAAGGAAATTGCGCGGCATCACCTTACGTTCTTTTACTCTCAATCTCACCATATGAATAATAGAACGGCATGTCATCACCCTTCATGCAATAAATATCTCATATTATAACACGTCATCACCCTTTGTGCATAATCACTCACAAGACATGGTACGACATCACCCTTCGTGCATAAGACTCACTCACAAACATTGCATGGAATCACCCTTCGTGCTTTACACTCTTCCTCACCAAAACAAAGATCAATAACAACGGAGAGACAGAGATATCATAAATAAGTATTACTTCAATATTCAATGCCACCATACCAATCTCAACCTTGAGTCAATACCCAACAATTTCAAATTTTAGTAAAAACAAGATGAGAGTAGCCCAACATAACAATTAGCTAAGCTAAGCATGAACAAATTGATTAAAAGCTACAACAGTTACAAGAATAGTATTCACTCGCATGCTATGACTCGACATCAACACATAGGTGCTCGTCACCTCACATATATATTGTACTCAACAACCAAACATGCAACATGCAGTCAATTAATACCTAATCCCTCAAGCCAAAGTTAGACACGACACTTACCTCGATTCGCATGCCACTTACTGCTCAAGTACCGCTTTTCCTCTAGAATTCACCTCCAACCCACTCGTATCTAGTCATAATTAGCTAAATAACATCAGTTGTCACTGAAGAAATCAATTTCAATACAAAATTATAGAATTCCCGATTTTTTCCCCAAAAAGTAAAAAATCGATCCGAGCCCGCTTGCTCAAAACTAAAGGTTCGGACCAATCCGTTTACCCATTCACCCCCGAGCCCGAATATGTAATTAGTTCCGGAATATGACCCCAAATCGAGGTCTAAATTCTCAAATTTGCAAAATTCTCAATTCTCCCAAAATCCCTAATTTCTAACCTTAAAGAACAAGATTTAGGACTAGGATTTCAATGAGTGATAATGGAAATTGAAGAAAACAAGTTAAAAAGTGCAAACCTATGATTTGGTGTTGAATTCCCTCTTCAAAAATCGCCCTAGGTTGAGTTCTAGTGATGAGATATGAAATTTGGGAAGAAGTCCCGTTTTTTGTTCTGTTTTGAAAATCACTAGACAGGTCTTCATCGCGTTCGCAAGAGACCTATTGCGATCGCGATGCACAATACATGCGTTCGTGTAAGTCTGTTCCCCCTGACCTTTACGTTCACGAGCCTAGGCCCGCGTTCGCGTAGAACAACTCGAAGATTCCTAGCCCCTCTCCAATAAATTACGCGTTCGCGTCTAGCCGGTTGCGTTCGCGAAGAGCAAACTCCCCAATGCTCCGCTTTCGCAGCCAAGGCCTCGCATTCACGTAGAAAAAATCCATCCCCAATCCAATTTACCTTTTGCGATTGCGGGAGACGCTTCGCGATCGCGAAGAACAAAATAGCAGCACACCAGAAACCGCAAACACACCAGATTTTCTAAGTGTAAATCATCCCGTAGCCTATCCGAAATTCACCCGAGCCCTAGGGGCTCCAAACTAAACATACACACAAGTATAAAAACATTATACGGACTTGCTCGTGCGATCAAATCGCCAAAATAACACCTAAAACTACGAATTTAGCACCAAAACATTTGAATTTCTCAAGAACACTTTAAATTACTATTTTCTCAACCGGATGTCCGAATCACGTCAAATCAATTCCGTTTCTCACCAAATTTCACAGATAAGGTATAAATATCATAACAAACCTGTACCGGGCTCCAAAACTAAAATACGGACCCGATACCAACAAGATCAAACATTAAGCAAATTTTTCAGTCTTTCAATTTTAGTCAAAATTTCATTTCTCGAGGTAGGTATCTCACAATTCGATTCCGGACATACGCCCAGGTCCCATATTTTACTGCGGACCTACCAGGACCATCGAAACACGGATCCGGTCCGTTTACTCAAAATATTGACCGAAGTCAACTAAAATCACTTTTAAAGGTAAAAAAATATTATTTCTTTAATTTTCCACATAAAGGCTTTCCGAATTTATACCCGGTATGTGCACGCAAATCGAGGAGGGTAGGAATGAGAATTTTTAAAGGCTAAAGAGCGCAGAATTGAGTTTTAAAACATAAGATGACCTTTTAGGTCATCACAATTTCCACCTCTAAAACAATCGTTCGTCCTCGAACAGACATAGATAAGTACCTGGACTGACGAATAGGTGGGGATATCTATTTTGCATGTCCGACTCGGACTCCCAAGTAGCTGCCTAAACTGGCTGACCTCTCCATTGCAATCGAACTGAAGGATAACTCTTCGACCTCAACTGACGAACCTGCCGGTCTAGAATAACTACCAACTCCTCCTCATAAGTCAAATCCTTGTCCATTTGGACAGAGCTGAAATATAACACATGGGACGAGTCACTATGATACTTCCGGAGCATGGAATACTGGATGAACTGATGATAACCCCGGGGGCAACGCAAGTGTGTAAGCTACCTCTCCCACTCTATCGAGAATCTCAAAAGGCCCGATGTACTTAGGTCTCAACTTGCCCTTCTTTCCAAACCTCATGACACCCTTCATGGGTGATACCCGAAGCAATACTCTCTCCCTGACCATGAATACCACATCACAAACTCTACGGTCGGCATATCTCTTTTTCCTGAACTGAGCTGTACGATGTCGATCCTGAATAATCTTGACCTTGTCCAAGGCCTCCTTTACTAAATCTCTACCCAATAACCGTGCCTCCCCCGACTTAAACCATCCAACTGGCGACCTGCACCATCTACCATATAATGCCTCATAGGGAGCCATCTGAATACTCGAGTGGTAGCTGTTATTGTAGGAGAACTCTGCAAGGGGAGAGAACTGATCCCACAATCATCTGAAGTCTATAAAACAAGAGCGGAGAATATCCTTCAAGATCTGAATAGTACGCTCATACTGTCCGTCTGTCTGAGGATGGAATGTTGTGCTCAACTCAACCCGCGTACCCAACTCACGTTGTACTACCCTTCAAAAGTGCGAGGTAAACTGCGTACCTCGATAAGTAATTATAGACATGGGCACATCGTGAAGATGGACGATCTCTTGAATATAAATCTCTGCCAACCGCTCCGAAGAATAGGCAACTGCCCCAGGAATAATGTGCGCTGACTTAATCATCCTATCCACAATGATCCAAACGACGTCGAACTTCCTCTGAGTTCGTGGGAGTCCAACAACAAAGTCCATAGTGATACACTCCCACTTCCACTCAGGAATCTCCATATGCTGAAGCAAACCACCTGGTCTCTGATGCTCATACTTCACCTGCTGACAATTCAAGCACCGAGCCACATAAGCAATTATATCCTTTTTTCATCCTTCTCCACCAATAATGCTGCCGCAGGTCCTGGTTCATCTTCGCAGCGCCCGGATGGATAGAATACCGAGAACTGTGAGCCTCCTCAAGGATCAACTCATGAAGCCCATCAACATTAGGCACACACACACGACCCCACATCCTCAAAACGCCTTCATCTCTGACGGTAACCTGCTTGGAACCACCGTGCCGGATTATGTCCCTAAGGACAACCAAGTGAGGATCATCATACTGCCGATCTCTGATACGCTCAAACAAAGAAGACCGAGCGACTGTGCAAGATAGAACACAACTGGGCTCTGAAATATTAAACCTCACGAACTAGTTGGACAAAGTCTAAACATCTGAAACTTGTAGCCTCTCACTAACTGGAATGAACGCAAGGCTGCCCATACTCACTGCCTTCCTACTCAATGCGTCGGCCACCGCATTGGCTTTTCCCGGATGATACAATATGGTGATATCATAGTCTTTCAATAACTCCAACCATCTCCTCTGCCTCAAATTGAGATCCTTCTGCTTGAACAAATACTGAAGGCTGTGATGATCCATGAAAACCTCACACAACATGCCATAAAGATAGTGCCTCCAAATCTTCAGCGCATGAACAATGAATGCCAACTCTAAATCATGAACAAGGTAATTCTTCTCATGAACGTTCAACTGCTGAGACACATATGCAATCACCCTGCCCTCCCGGATCAATACTGCTCTGAGCCCAACACAGGGATGCATCACAATACACCGTGTAAGATCCTGAACCTGATGGTAACACCAACACCGACGTTGTAGTCAAAGCTGTTTTGAGATTCTTAAAGCTCGCCTCACACTTGTCCGACCATCTGAATGGGGAGCCCTTCTAGTTTAACCTGGTCAACGGGGCTGCTATAGATGAAAACCCCTCCATAAATCGAAGGTAGTAACCGCCAAAACACAAGAAGCTCATGATCTCCGTAGCTGAAGTGGGTCTAGGCCAGTTCTGGACTGTCTCAATCTTCTTAGGATCTACTTGAATACCCTCTACTGATATGACATGGCCCAAGAAAGCGACTGAATCCAATCGAAACTCGCACTTGGAAAATTTAGCATTTAACTGATTTCCCTCAAAGTTTGGAGCACTATCCTGAGGTGATGCTCAAGCTCCTTCCGACTGCAGGAGTATATCAAGATGTCATCAATAAACATAATCACAAAATAATCCAAATAAGGCTTGAACACTCGGTTCATCAAGTCCATAAATGATGTCGGGGTATTGTTCAACCCAAAGGACATCACCAAAAACTCATAGTGCCCACACCGCATCAGAAAAGATGTCTTAGGGACATCGGACGCCCTAATCCTCAACTGATGGTAACCAGATCTCAAATCAATAGTTGAAAACACTTTGGCACCCTGAAGTTGATCAAATAAGTCATCAATACTTGGCAACGGGTACTTGTTCTTGATAGTGACTTGTTCAACTGCCGATAATCAATACAGATCCTCATAGACCCATCCTTCTTCTTCATGAACAAAACCGATGCACCCTAGGGCGAGACACTAGGTCTAATGAAGCCCTTATCAAGCAAATCTTGTAATTGTTCCTTCAACACTTTCAACTCTGGCAGGGCCATTCGGTATGGCGGAATAGAAATGGGCTGAGTGCCCGGAGCCAGATCAATACAAAAGTCAATATCCCTGTCGGGTGGCATCCCCGGAAGGTCTATAGGAAATACTTCAGGAAACTCACGAACAACAGGCACGAAATCCATAGAGGGAACCTAAGCACTAGAATCACAAACATAAGCCAAATAGGCCCAACACCCCTTCTCGACCATACGCCGAGCCTTCATATAAGAAATAACTCTGCTGGTGGAATGGCCAGAAGTCCCTCTCCACTCTAATCGAGGCAACCCCGACAAGGCTAAGGTCACTGTCTTGGAGTGACAGTCCAAGATAGTGTGATAAGGTGACAATCAATCCATGCCCAATATAATATCGAAATCAACCATATCCAGGAGCAAAAGGTCTACACTGGTCTCAAGACTCCCAATAGAGACCACACACAAACGATATACACGATCTACAACAATAGCATCCCCCACATGTGTGGACACATATACAGGGGCGCTTAAAGAATCACGAGGCACAACCAAATATGAAGAAAAATAAGACACATAGGAGTAAGTAGACCCCAGATCAAATATAACTGAAGCATCACCACTGCAAACTAAAATAGTACCTTTAATGACAACACCCCCCTTTTTCTCGCGAAATCGGGTTTCTACATTTCTGGGACAACTCCTTCTTTTTGGGATTGGGCAAGAGATTGGAAGAGTCGCAACCTAATGGATTAAGGTGCGTTAGGGCACCTAGAGCAATTAACTCATAAACCAGTTTGCATCACCAAAGAACGGGTAAAGGATCAAATTACCTCGAGGGGAAGGTGTTAGGCACCCCTCAAGATCCACAATGGTGGGTCCTGGCCGAACTTATTAGGAGAATTAGTCTAAAAAGAAAGGAAAACAATTTGGACAATACAAGTTACTTTAAACAGGATTAAAGGGGGTCCTAGGTTTTTTAACCTACAGGATCATTCCATGCAATACTTTGTAACTTCCCCAAGTTGGGGTGTTACTCATAGCATTAGTGCATGGGCTATCATATCCTTACTACCCAATTACTATCTTTCCGTTGTTACCTAAGCGTTCTAATAGCTTCTAGCTCGTTCCTTATGCGTGCACTACCCGTCCCTTACCTATGGCCCTGGAGGTGTTAGGACCTCTATTTAGGATGGTTCTAGACCAATCTATCTTATTTAAAAATAAGAAATCTAGGCGACAAACAAAATACAAATAGGACTTTCAAATAAACAAATAAGGGCTCACATTGACCTCCACACGTAAACAACAAAAGCACGCAATTGAATCAGCAAACTTCATTAATTTTAGGATCCTATAGGCAGGATATCTAAATGAGAAAAAATAGAATATAAAGACAGTTTTATTAAGGTGAGCATTGTGACCTATTTGTTTGCCTATTGATTTTATTCAGCGTGAGTCTGGGCATTCCAAGAAAGTAATATGTCACAATTTTAAGCCCAGAATCATTAATGAGTCCTACAGATCGCATAGGTGATGGCCAAAATTGGTTGAATTCAGAATTGATTAAAAGAATCATATAGGCATGATTTCTACGACTTTACGAATCACAGATCTATAAATATGGTTTCTAAGTGTAATATTGGTTTTAACTCATAAAGACAGGTTTTTATTTCTTTTAAATCCTATAGGCATGATTTCTAATTGCTGAATTGATTTAAACCCCTATTGGCATGATTTCTAATTGTTGACTCGATTTAAACCCCAGTAGACATGATATCTATTAGTTTAAATCCTATATGCATGATTTCTAGGTTTGCACTGATTTTTGTTCTTATATGCATGTTGTCTATTAACCGTATGTGGGCAAAAATTAAGCAGATTTCCTGGAAAAGATTATCATTTCAAACAAACAGGATCCTATAGACATGGTCACTAATGCACGTTTTGTTAAAAATATGTGTGGATCCTATGAACATGATTTCTAATGCAGAATTAAATGAAAAGTCCTATAAGCATGATCACTAGTATGCAATGTGAAAACACAGAATCAAAATAATCAGGAAAATCCTATAGGCAGGATCTCTAAACGCAGTCTAGTACTCATGTAATTCAATCAGCACAATTAAATCCTATAGGTAGAATTTCTACCAGTATTTTTGACAAAGATATAAGAAACCCCCACCCCCAGCTTTTACTAATTAACCCTAAATCTGTAATTACAGAGATTATTACATCCCATAGTATTGAAGAAATTACATAATAGTAACAATTATACTATATGGAGCCTTCATAGGCCCAATCTAAACCCGGAAACCAGGCCTGCAAACATAACAACTTGGGAGCATAGTAGTGATCCATCCATGGTACATTAAAATCAGGCTTCTAGTGTGTAAAAGTTCCCAAGGGCTTCAGGGAACCCCGGGAAATGCTCACACCAGAACCACATTCAGAAACATAACTCATAAAAGGTTGGAATACCAGCCCCAATGTGTCAGAGTCTAAAGGAGTCTCAAGGACCCTAGGCAGTGCTCACACTGGGGGTGGTGAGAACCTAAATGACTAAGAGTAGGAGTTTGAAAACCATTGCATAAAGGGTAAGGGGGCTGGTTTTTAAAAAAAATAGTTCAACTTCAGAAGCAAGCAAATTCAGAATACAGAATTGCAAACAGAACTGCACCAAGAAACAAACAAAGTTCATGTTCAGCATATAGTTCAAGCAGATTGGCATATGATTAGGTTAAATATTAAAGCAGTCATGACTTGAACACAGAGGCAGAAACAGACTAGACTTATAACATATGATTACATGCTTACAGTGTCTGACAAAGTTCAGAATCAGACTTGAACATTAAGCTAACTTAGGGAAGATGAGTCACATTATTGGAAGTAACTTAGTTTAGCATTATCACTAAGTGGGATCATGTAGTCACATAGAAAGCAGAATCATGCCGAAGATTCAAATAGACTAATCGAATAAAGCATATAGAACAAAATAGAATAATAGGATTTAAGGCAAACCAGTTGAGAAGAAAGCAAACATGAATGCAATAGCAGTTTAAGTTCCAGAGAATCTGGCCTTGGCTTCCAGCCGGCCAAATAGTGCAGAAATCAGAACAATAGACCAAAGAGAGAGCTTAAGTTTTTTTTAGAAAAAGAAAGTTCTAAAGTTCTAAAGTTGTTCAGTGAAAAGGTTATTTCTCGAGGGGTTGTAAAGCGTGTTGAAAATCAGAACAAGGAAGGGGCTTTTATAGCACACAATGAAGCAAACTAATAAGGTAAGAAATCAGTCATATAAAAATAAGGTTTGAAAATCAATTAACAATCAATTAAGGTCAACATGGATCAATCAACAGGACATAATCTAGCAAGGTACTACTTAATATAAGGAAAAACCTTATTCAGAATCAATTAGTAGTTAAGAGCTAGGTTAAATAAGCTAAGAAATAAGTCCAAAAAATCAATTATAAGTCGGCTCTATTAATCAAAGCATAAAAATCAGGCCACTAAGGGAATTAAGGAAAATAGCACAAGTTATTAATCACATATTAGTCTAAATAAGGTAAGAATAGGTGAAGCCCAATAAGGAAATACTGGTACTAAAGGAAAGCTGATTTCAAACCCTAATCAATTAACACTTAATTGACAAAATTAAAGGCAAGTCCGCAGAAACACTACTAAATAATCGTAACCCTAAGAGATAGACATATAGATGAACTATTTAAAGCAAGTAAAAATCAGTCGAAAAGTAAATAAGAAAACCAGAGATGAAACTTTTGAATGTTAAAACATTTTTTTGCAAAAATCCGGTAGAACCAAAACCCTAGTTTTAGGGTAAAAATCGGTCATAAGATAATAAAATCTGTAAGAAACAGAAATATCAAAATCTTAAAGGGAAAAATACCAAAACAAATACTAAATCGTTTCAGATCTAACAAGATCTAAGAAGATTTATCCAGGAAATAGCCAGGTTCATAGAAAAATAAACAGAAGTGAACCAAATCTGGTCTGAACCAGAGATTTGAAACCATAAAATACGAAAACATTCGTACTCACAGGTATCGGGGTGAACATAGATGGAATAATCAAGATATGAGAGACTTTGAACCAGATTTGGTTCGAGTGTCTTGGGATTCACATCAAGTAACATAAAAATCGTATAACCAGTAGAGAGATGAAGCCAAATAAAGAAGGGGATCGAAGGAAAATCTTATTGATCTAGCGGGAATGTGTGACAACGGGGCTAGGGTTTGAGGGGGTGAGAGAGAGTATCCAAGGATGGAGGGTTGAGGGAAATGAAGGAAGGGTTTTGGGTCTTGGAATATTAAAAAAGGAAGGTTGATTCAGGGACGTTGATCTTCTGAGATCAACGACCAGGATTAGATATAGGTGGGGCAGGTTATTGGACGGGTATGTGTAGTTGGGTATTGAATTATTGGGTTATTGGTCTGATAGGGTATTGGGCTATTGGGTAGGTCCGTAAAATTTAATAAAAAAGGTCTATGTTTTAAATACCCAATTAAATCAGTAAAATAATTTATAAAAATAATTGATAAATGATAAAAATACTATTTGTATATGAAAAAAATGATTTAAATAATTACTTAATATTATAAAAATATAAAAATTCATTTTCTGGGTAAATAAAGTAATTATGCATGCATGGGCTATTATTGCAATGTTATTGCAATTATAACCTAAAGATGTACATATAATCACACATAAAATGATTAAAGCTTAATATAAATATAAATGATACAAATTAAGTAATAAAATTATTATAAAATCATTTGTGACGTAATTAGTAATTATTTAGATAATAAAATACTGGAATAAATTAATTAAAGATCCTTTAAAATTACAGCAAATTATGGAAAAATTCTAGTTGATGCTCATGCATTATTTTGAAAGGATGTATGTATTTTTGAAATATATATGAAAAACATTGGGTATCAACAATTTCCTCTCTTTATCCGGGAAGGATGAAAGAGTTGTCGGGTAAAGATATGATGGACAATTTTGACTGAGTAGAGTGATTTGAGACGTATAGGCTGCACTATGGTTTTCGAGCTGCCTACATATCCTTGGTTTTACAGGAATCGGGCCGTGTGTAGTTCTGGATCCACCGGTGGAATGAACCGATGCAGTTGTCACAAGGACGGACACAAAGTTTCGAATAGGTGAAACGGTTATAGTGAGCGGTCAGGTTTGAAATAATTTGAAGAAACTAGAGAGGGATTTCTCCGGTCGGGATAACAGTTACTCACTGGGTCACCTGCAAATCAAAATATGCAATGCAAGCATATACTTATAAATTTGCATAAATTTAGACATGATACAAATTCCCTTCAAACCATGAAAACCGTCTTTGGACGGTTGAGGATGACGTCCTTAGACCATGACGTCCCGGGACATGAATTGTACGGTAAGGAATTCGCAAGCCATAAAATGATGTTCTCGGGCCATGACAATGGTGCCTCCGAACCATGACGACTTTGAATAATGATGTGCAAGTTTGAGAGATCCTCAGGCCATGGCATGATGTCTTCCGACTATGAGGATGGTGCCTTCAGACTATGACGCTTTCGGACAAGTTGGCTATATTTCATCCCATGAGGTGCAGAGGCATGATGCTAGAAGAAACAAGACATGGCTTAGTCTTGTGTGAAATTGAGGGCAGAGCTTATCCCGAGAGAAGAGAACAATGTAAGAGAGACAGTGCTTAGTCTCATGCGAGATTCGGGACAATACTTAGTACCATGCAAAGGGAAGGCAGGGCTTAGCCTTATGTAAATAGGGAAGCAGGGCTTAGCCTCATGCAAGTGATTTGACACAGTGCTTAGTCCCATGCGAAGAGAAGGTAGAACTTAACCTCATGCAAGATTCGGGACAGTGCTTAGTCCCATGTAGAGAGAAGGCAGTACTTAGCCTTATGCAAATAGGGAGGCAGGGCTTTGCCTCATGCACGTGATTTGAGACAGGGCTTAGCCTCATGCAAGATTCGGGACAATGCTTAGTCCCATGTAGAGAGAAGGCAGTGCTTAGCCTTATGCAAATAGGGAGGCAGGGCTTAGCCTCATGCAAGATTCGGGACAATGCTTAGTCCCATGTAGAGAGAAGGCAGTGCTTAGCCTTATGCAAATAGGGAGGGGGGGGGGGCTTAGCCTCATCCAAGTGATTTGAGACAAGGCTTAGCCTCATGCAAGCTTCGGGACAGTGCTCAGTCCCATGCAGAGAGAAGACAGTGCTTAGCCTTATGCAAATAGGGAGGCAGGGCTTAGCCTCATGCAAGTGATTTGAGACAGAGCTTAGCCTCATGCAAGATTCGGGACAATGCTTAGTCCTATGCAGAGAGAAGGCATTTCTTAGCCTTAGGAAAAAAGGGAGGCAGGGCTTAGCCTCATACAAGTGATTTGAGACAAGGCTTAGCCTCATGCAAGATTCGGGACAATGCTTAGTCACATGCAGAGAGGAGGTAGTTCTTAGCCTTATGCAAATATGGAGGCAGGGCTTAGCCTAATGCAAGGATTGAGACAGAGCTTAGTCTCATGCAAAGAGAGGGGTAAGCGTGAAGTATTCTTAGCTGACAATGTGTTTCATGCATAGTGATTGTGCCATTGCGATGGTGTTTATCATGATGATATAGTTCTTCATCGAAAGAAAATTTGTGAGTTTTTGCGGGGGGAGGTTGGTTCGTGCCTTTTCTTTCTCGATTTGCTCCGCTCTGTCTGAAGATCATGTTCAAGCTATTAGGGTAGCATTTGGCTAAAGCAAAGTTTCTTGGTTACCGCTTTGTAAGAGGAAACTTCAACCCATTCGGTGAAGTAGTCGATGGCCACTAAAATGAGCTGATTCCCGTTTGAAGCGGTGGGATCGATTCGGCCGACGACATCCATTCCCCAAGCAACGAAAGGCCAAGGTGAGCTTGTTGCATTAAGCTCGTTTGGCGGCACCCGTATCATGTCTGCATGTATCTGGCATTGGTAGCATTTCTGAACGTACCGTATGCAGTTTGTTTCCATGATCATCCAAAAGTATCCGGCTCTGAGTATCTTCTTGGCCAAGATAAAGTCGTTCATATGTGGGTCGCAGGTTCCATCATGTATTTCCTCGAGTAATTTGGAAGCCTCTTTTGCGTCAACACACATTAACAATCCCAGATCGGGAGTTCTCCTGTATAGGATTCCTCCCCTTTGGAAGAAGTGATTGGACAATCTTCAAAGGGTGCATTTCTGAGTATGGTTCGCACGCTCCAGGTATTCTCCTTTTGTCAAATATTCTTTGATGTTGTGGAACCAGGGTTTTGTCCGTTTCTTCTTCAACATGAGCACAGTATGCCGGCTGATTATGGATCCTCACCGGAATATGATCGATGAAATTCTTGTCTAGATGTTGTATCATTGATGACAAGGTGGCCAATGCGTCTGCGAATTCATTCTGAATTCTGGGGACATGCCGGAATTCTATCTTTGTGGACCTCTTCTTCATTTCTTGTACATGATGCAGATATGACAGTATTTTGGAATTCTTGGCAGCCCATTCTCCTTGTACCTAATGTACCAGCAGGTCTGAATCCCTGATTACCAGCAGTTCCTGAATATTCATATCAACATCAAGGTTGAGCCCTAATATGCGGGCTTCATATTCCGCCATGTTGTTAGTGCATGGGAATCTGAGCTTTGCAAACACCGGATAATGCTGACCGGTTTCTGATACCAAGACGGCTCCGATACCCACTCCTTTAAAATTTGCTTCTCCGTCGAAAAACATCCTCCAACCGTCGCAGGCTTCAGCAATATCTTCTCCTACGAATGATATCTCCTCATCAGGAAAATATGTTTTTAGGGGTTCGTTGTAACGACCCGACCGGTCGTTTTGTGTTATCGGACCCCGTTCGGCCAAATGAAACTTCCCATAGCGGCTATTATGATTTATGATTTGCGGGGACTGGTGGTCCGGGATTTCGGAGGTGTTTAGAGTGCTACAGGAACAATTGGTTCCTTAAGGTTAGCCTTTACGACCAAGTTTGACTTCGGTCAACAATTTGGGTAAACGACCTCGGAATCGAGTTTCATCGGTTTCGGTAGCTTCTTGTGATGATTTTGGATTTGGGCGTACGTTCGGAATGGGTTTCTGATGACCCGGGGGCATTTCGGTGCCCAATATTAAAATAAGAAGTTCCTTAAGTTCCTATTTTGGTTTGGTACATGTTTTTATGTTATCAAGGTCCGAATGGAATTCCAAGACCGGTAACAGTTTCGTTATTTTAATTATGACTTGCCTGCAAAATTTGGTGTCATTCCGAGTTGTATAGGCCGGTTCAGTGCGTTATTAGCGAAGTCTAGAAAACTTAAAGTTCCTAAGTTTGGTTCTTGGGGTTTTGAGATGTGATTTTGAGTTTTAGTGTTTTTTTGGGTGTTTCGAAGGCTCGAGCGAGTCCGTATTATGACCTGGGACTTGTTGGTATATTTGGACGGGGGCTCGGGTGGGCCCAGCTGCCTCCCGAACATCACACGAGGCCAAAAACCACCTGAAACAGCTGCTGGTGCACCTGTTCTGGTGTGACCGCGGGTGCGGTGGACCAGTCGCAGGTGCGGGACCATTGCTGCGGTCCCAGCCTCGCAGGTGCGACCCCCAGTGGTCTGACCAATTCACGCAGGTGCGGACAAAGGTCCGTAGGAGCAGAGCCGCAGGTGCGGTCTCCACTCCGCAGGTGCGGGCCAAGGCTCCCCAGTTCATTTCTGCATATGCGAGCCTTTGCTCGCAGGTCCGAGACCGCAGGTGCGGTCCTCGAGCCGCAGGTGCAAAAACACTGTCCAGATAGTGTGTTTTTATACACGGGTCTTAACACATTTTCTCATCTTCTTCTTCTTCTTCCTTGGGGTGATTTCCACCATTGTTGAGGGGCAAACGACCTGGTCATTTAAGGTAAGTAAAATCTACTCTAATATTTGCTTCATGCATGGATTATAAGCTAAATTAACTACCTAAATTAGTGAAAAATAAAGAATTGGGTAGTGACCTAGGGCCTTCGGTAATTTGAGAATTTACCCGTCAATTAGCTATGAAATCGAGTGAAAATCGTATATTAGTGGTCCTTAGGCTATGGGTGAGTTTTCCTTCGAGAAATATTAGAATACGAGCATGCGGGCCTGGGGTCGGATTTTAGAATTTCTTCAAGAATGGTTAATTTACTAAATGAGTAGGAGAATTTCCATACTTTGAGCATAAATTAATGAATTTGTATAACTTTTGGCTAGTTTCGAGTCCTCGGGTGTAGAGTTCGGAGTTTCGGACGCGTTCTTGGTCCGGGGAGTGAATTCGACACGAGGTGAGTCTCCTTTCTAACCTTGTAAGAGGGAATTGTCCCCATAGGTGATTATAAATTGTGGTTTTGTCCTTATTTTCGGGGGATGTGTACGCACGAAGTGACGAGAGTCCGTGCGCAGCTACTATTATGCCTTGTCGGGTAGTTTAGGACTCACAAACATGCTCTATGTGTTGTATCTATGATCTTGTATATGGATTAAGTAGCCTAATGTCCTCGAATCCCACATGTGAAGGCCTAAGGGGTTATGTTTGAAGTTGATATCTCTAAAATTCTCACACTGTTAGTATGTTCCCCGCTAAATTATCTAGAAATCTCCTGCTAATCATGAATTTATATGGGAACCCGAGTCGTATGGATGATTCGCGAGCGGGGTAGCCCTAACATTATATTAACTCGAGTCGCAGGTTCGATTCGTGAGCGGGGATGGTCTTGGTATTATATTAACCGTGTCGCATGTTCGATTCGCGAGCGGGGGAAGATAGATGCATCTATGGTTCGGGTCGTTCGACCCTCGGCAGTGTACATTTACTTTTCACGTCGTAATGACTGTACGCTCATAGCCTGTTATATGCTTTGGTAATTTTTGAGAAGCCCTGTAATTGCAACTGTTGATTTCATGAAAAGAATGAAGGTTAAATAACTTGTATGCCATGGAAAAAGGATGGCGCGGGGGTACTAGTGATTGTTATTTGATGCTCATTTCCTTATTACTGTTCATTACTGCTACTACTGGTTAGCCTGTACTCAATCCACATTGTCTGACCCTAGTAAGTATCACGTCGACCTCTCGTCACTACTTCTTCAAGGTTAGGCGGGATACTCACTGGGTACCTTCTGTACTCATACTACGTTTCTGTACTTAGTTGTACAGATTTTGAGGCTGGAGCATCTGGTTATCCGACCGGAGCTTGACATATATTCTGGATTTGACTCCACGGTGAGCTGCCTCCCTGTGGGTGATTTTCAGCTGTGCTATTGAGTTATCTTTTGTTTATTTCTGTCTACATCCTATCAGACAGCAGTACAACTTGTATCATGTTTTGTATATTCTACTAGATTACCTATTGACTTGTGACACTAGTTCCTGGCATGCACATTGTAGGCTCTTATTTTGGGACTGTATATATTTGATCATGATCATTTCGGCTGTATTATTTAAATTGGTTAATGTTTCCGCTTTTATTTAAATGATCAAAGTTTAAAATTTTGGTAAGTGTGGGGTTGGTATGTCAAATAAGGATAACCTCACTAGTAAACAACTGTTGGCTTGCCTGACTCTGGTGTTGGGCGCCATCACGACCTGTGTTGGATTTTGGGTCGTGACAACATGGTATCAGAGCAGTTGGTTCACGTAGGTCTCACAAGTCCTGGGAAAACCTAATAGAGTCTCGCGGATCGATACAGAGACGTCTGTATTTATCTTCGGGAGGCTATAGGGTGTTAGGAAACCTCTCTTTATTCATGATCTATTGTGCAATTGATGGTATACTAAATCTCGTTCTTCTATTCTCTCCCAAATGGTGAGGATGCGTTCATCTGGTAGAGTCCGTGGGAGGGCACCGTCCCGAGGTAGGGGACGAGGGTGTCCTAAAGCTATTCCAGTTACACCACCAGCGGATCCTACTATAGAGGAGTAGGGGGAGGTGCCCCCACCGGGTCCTGCTCTAGTGGACTTCATGACGACGCCAGGCTTCCAGGAGTTCATGGGCTGTATGTTGAGATTTATGGATACTATGTCCCAGGCTGGTTTATTTCCAACGGATCTTGCCACATCTCAGGCAGGAGGGGGAGTCCAGACCCCTACTGCCTAGGCTGCAGGCCAGATAACCACGCTTCATCATACCCTGGGTACACTTCCCGTGGATGGGGTTTATCCTGTAGTAGCAGCACCTGAGCCCAGACCAGCTGCAGACGCCGATCCGCAAAAGTTATTGGACAGTTTGACTCGATTTAATCCTCCGGTCTTCGGGGGTGAGCGAGGCAAGGATGCCCAATATTTCATTGACAGATGCAGGGACCGACTGCACAACATGAGGATACTGGAGTCCCATGGAGTGGACTTCGCTACTTTCCAGTTAGAGGGCAGAGCTTGCAGATGGTGGCAGTCCTATATTCTCTGCAGGCCAACAGGTTCTCTTCCTATCACTTGGGAGCAGTTCACTCAGATGTTTCTAGACAGATATATTCCACTCTTTGAGAGGGAAGAGCTGCGGTATCAGTTTGATCAGCTAGAGCAGGGGCAGCTGTCAGTGACAGACTATGAGGCCAGATTTTCAGAGTTGTCTCGCCATACACTCATGATACTACCTACCGATGCTGAGAGAGTGCGGAGATTTGTAGCCGGGTTGCATCCAGGAATTAGGACCAGCATGGCCTGGGAGGTGGAGATGGGAACTACTTATTAGCTAGTAGTGGAGATTGCTCGTAGGATCGAGGGTTATCGGTCGAGGGTTAGGGAGCAGGTACAGCCGGATAAGAGAGCTAGATATTTCAGGGATTTCAGAGGTGCCTTAGCTAGGGGTAGAGGTCAGTTTGGTAGGGGTCAGCCCATCAGGCCCCCATATTCAGCACCACCACTACCACCTCCTCGTGGTGCTCCAGTGAGGCCTTACTTCAGTGTTATGCAAGAGGGTTCTCACCGTCCCCCAGTTATCCAGGGTTCTACTTCAGGGCAGCAAGTCGTGCCTCCAGTGAGATGTTACGAGTGCGGGGATCTCGGACATATCAAGAGGACTTGTCCCAGGTTTTGGGGCAAGGCAGTGCAGCAGGGTTACCAGCCTATGAGTCCAGCACCAGCAGTTCGGCAAGGGTCATCCTAGAGGTGGAGGCCAGTCAGGGGGAGGTCAGCCAGCTCCTGTTCATTGTGGCGGGGCTCAGTCTTTCGGTGCTCCAGCTAGATTCTATGCTTTTCCGGCCAGATCAGATGCAGTAGCCTCAGACGCCTTGATCACAGGTATTATTATAGTATGTGGTAGAGAAGCATCAGTGTTATTTGATCCAGGATCCACTTATTCCTATGTTTCGGTCTTATTTGATCATTTCCTGGATGTCCCTCGTTATTCATTGGGTTCTCCTATATGTGTGTCCACTCTTATGGGTGATTCTGTTGTAGTATACCAGGTTTACCAGTCCTGTTATGGTCACATTCTGCGAATTCGAGACTGGAGCAGATGTCTTATTGCTTGACATGGTTGATTTCAAGATTATTTTAGGCATGGATTGGATATTTCCTTGTCATGTCGTGCTAGATTTCCATTCCAAGACAGTTACTTTAGCCATGCCAGAGTCGCCTAGGCTGAAGTGGAGAGGTTCCTCAGTTAGTGCAGCCAACCGGGTTATTTCATTCTTGAAGGCTCGACATATGGTCGAGAAGGGTTGTCTGGCCTATTTTGCTTATGTGCCGGACACCACCGCTGAGTCTCCAACGATTGATTCCGTGCCAGTTGTTCGAGAGTTTGCGGATGTATTTCTTTCGGACTTTTCGGGCATGCCTCCGGATCGTGATATTGATTTCTGCATTGATTTAGCTCCAGACACCCAGCCTATATCCATTCCTCCGTACCGTATGGCTCCGAAAGAGTTGAAGGAGTAGCTTGAGGAGTTGTTAGCTAAGGGATTCATCAGACCGAGTGTATCGTCGTGGGGTGCTCCTATTTTATTTGTGAAGTAAAAGGATGGGTCTATGCGGATGTGTATTGATTACCGCCAGTTGAACAAGGTTACCATTAAGAACAAGTATCCCTTGCCGCACATCGATGATTTGTTTGACCAGTTGCATGGTGCGCGTGTGTTTTCTAAGATTGATTTGCGATCATGGTATCATTAGTTGAGGATTCGGGCTTCAGATGTTTCGAAGACTGCTTTTCGTACGAGATATGGCCATTATGAGTTCCTGGTGATGTCTTTTGGCTTGACTAATGCCCCAGCTGCATTCATGGACTTGATGAATAGGGTGTTCAGGCAGTATTTTGATTCCTTTGTCATTGTCTTCATTGATGACATTTTGATTTACTCACGTATCCTGGGGGAGCACGAGCATCATTTGAATTGTGCTGCGGACTTTGCGAGAACAAAAGCTATATGCTAAGTTCTCCAAGTGTGAGTTCTGTTTGGATTCCGTGGCATTTTTGGGGCATGTGGTATCTGGAGAGGGAATCAAGGTTGATCCTCAGAAGATCGAAGCAGTTCAGAGTTGGTCACGTCCTACTTCAGCTACAGAGATCAGGAGATTTTTGGGCCTAGCGGGCTATTATCGCCAATTTGTGGAGGGGTTATCTTCTATTGCAGCTCCATTAACTAGATTGACTCAGAAGAATGCGCCGTTCATATGGTCCGACGAGTGTGAGGCGATCTTTCAGAAGCTCAAGTCATCATTGACCTCAGCACCAGTTCTAGTATTTCCTTTCGGTTCTGGGATGTATACAATATGTTGTGACGCCTCACGCGTTGTCTTGGGGTGTGTATTGATGCAGGAGGGGAGATTTATTGCTTATGCTTCACGCCAGCTGAAGGTTCATGAGAAGAATTACCCTGTGCACGATTTGGAGTTGGCGGCGATTGTTCATGCTCTTAAGATTTTGGAGGCACTACTTGTATGGAGTGTCCTTTGAGGTTTATACAGACCACCGTAGCTTGCAGCACCTGTTCAAGCAGAAGAATCTTAATTTGAGACAGTGCAGATGGCTTGGGTTGTTGAAGGATTAGGATATCACCATTCTTTATCACCCGGGCAAGGCAAATGTGGTAGCAGATGCTTTGAGCAGGAAGGCTGAGAGTATGGGTAGCTTGGCTTATATTGCAGCAGAGGGGAGACCTCTAGACTTGGACATTCAGACCTTGGCCAATCGCCTAGTGAGGTTAGACCTTTCAGAGCCTCGTCGAGTTTTAGCACATGTGGTTGTTCAGTCATCGTTATTGGGAGAGATTAAGGCCCGACAGTTCTATGATCTGTGCTTAGCAGAGCTTCGGGAGACAGTGGTTCAGGGTAGGGCGAAGGAGGTTACTATTGGTGAGGATGGTGTTCTGAGACTTCAGGGCCGCTTATGTGTTCCTAATATTGATGGCTTGAGGGACAGGATTCTAGAGGAGGCACACAGTTCTCGGTATTCTATTCATCCTGGTGCTACGAAGATGTATCGTGACTTGAAGAAACATTTTTGGCGGAGGCAGATGAAGAAGGACATTGTGGAGTATGTGACTAGGTGTCTTAATTGTCAGCAGGTTAAGTATGAGCACCAGAGGCCAGGAGGCCTACTTCAGCAGATGCCCATTCCTGAGTGAAAATGGGAGCGCATCACTATGGCTTCGTGGTTGGGTTGCCTCGGACTTTGCGGAAGGTTGACGCGGTTTGGGTCATCGTGGATAGATTGACCAAATCGGCGCATTTCATTCCTGTAGCTACTACATATACTTAAGAGAGGTTGGCCCAGATCTACATTCGGGAGATAGTCCGGTTGCATGGTGTGCCGGTATCCATTATATCAGATCGAGGTCCTCAGTTTACCTCACGCTTCAGGAGAGCATTGCATAGTGACATGGGCACTCAGATAGACCTCAACACAGCATTTCACCCTCAGACCGATGGTCAGCCGGAGCGTACAGTTCAGATATTGTAAGACATGCTCAGGGCATGTGTGATTGATTTCTGAGGTCAGTGGGACCATTTCTGGCCTTTGGCCGAGTTTGCTTACAATAATAGTTATCAGTCCAGCATTGAGATGGCACTATTTGAGGCATTGTATGGTCTGCGATTCTGTTCTCCTATCAGGTGGTTTGAGCCTGGCGAGGCTAAGTTATATGGTACCGACCTGGTGAGGGATGCTTTGGAGAAGGTGAAGTTGATTCAGGAGAGGCTCCACGCAGCACAGTCCAGACAGAAGAGTTATGCGGATCAGAGGGCGCATGATGTATCATTTATGGAGGGAGACAAGGTTCTGTTGAAGGTCTCGCCGATGAAGGGTATTATGATGTTTGGGAAGAAGGGAAAGCTGAGCCCGAGGTTTATTGGTCCCTTCGAGGTGTTGAGGCGAGTTGGGGAGGTTTCTTATGAGCTGGCCTTACCTCCTAGTTTATCAGGAGTTCATCCAGTTTTTCATGTATCCATGCTCCGGAGGTACCACGCCGACTTCTCTCACGTGGTTGATTTCAGCACTATTCAGTTGGATGAGAGGTTGGGCTACGAGGAGGAGCCAGTTGCTATTATTGATAGGCAGGACCGCTAGTTGAGGTCCAAGAGAGTTTCTGCCGTAAAGGTCCAGTGGAAGGGCCAACCAGTTGAGGAGGCGACTTGGGAGTCCGAGGAGGACATGCGGAGCAGATATCCACACTTATTCAGCACCTCATGTATGAATCCGTTCGAGGACGAACGTTTGTTTAAGAGGTGGAGAATGTAACGACCCAACCAGTCGTTTTGCATTATCGGACCCCGTTCCCCTAAATGAAACTTCCCAAAGCAGCTTATTATGATTTAGGACTTGCGGGGACTGGTGGTCCGGGATTTCGGAGGTGTTTAGAGTGCTATGGGAACAATTGGTTCCTTAAGGTTGGCCTTTAAGGCCAAGTTTGACTTCGGTCAATAATTTGGGTAACGACCTTGGAATCGAGTTTCGTCGGTTCCGGTAGCTTCGTGTGATGATTTTGGACCTGGGCGTATGTTCAAAATGAGTTTCTGATGACCCAGGGGCATTTCGGCGCCCAATATTGAAATAAGAAGTTACTTAAGTTCCTATTTTGGTTTGGGATGTGTTTTTGTGTTATCGAGGTCCGAACGGAATTCCGAGACCGGGAATAGTTCCGTTATGTTAATTATGACTTGCTTGGTGTCATTATGAGTTGTATAGGCCGGTTCGACGCATTGTTAGCGAGGTCTAGAAAACTTAAAGTTCTTAAGTTTGGTTCTTGGGGTTTTGAGGTGTGATTTTGAGTTTTAGCGTGGTTTTGGGTGTTCCGAAGGCTCGAGCGAGTCCGTATTATGACTTGGGACTTGTTAGTATATTTGGATGGGGGATAGGGTGGGCCCAAGTGCTTCCCGGACACCAAACGAGGCCAAAAACCAGCTGAAACAGCTACTGGTGCACCTGTTCTGGTGTGACCGCAGGTGCGGTGGACCAGTCGCAGGTGCGACCCGTAGTGGTCTGGCCAATTCACGCAGGTGCGGACAAAGTTCCGCAGGATCGGAGCCGCAAGTGCGGTCTCCACTTTGCAGGTGCAGGCCCAGGCTCCCCAGTCCATTTCCGCAGGTGCGAGCCTGTGCTCGTAGGTGTAAGACCGCAGGTGCGATCCTCGAGCTGCAGGTGCGAAAACACTGTCCAAACAGTGTGTTTTTATACACGGGTCTTAACACATTTTCTCATTTTCTTCTTCTTCCTTGGAGCGATTTCCACCATTGTTGAGGGAAAACGACCTGGTCATTTAAGGTAAGTAAAATCTTCTCTAATATTAGCTTCATGCATGGATTATAAGCTAAATTAACTAACTAAATTAGTGAAAAATCAAGAATTGGGTAGTGACCTAGGTCCTTCGATAATTTGAGAATTTACCCGTCAATTAGCTATGAAATCGAGTGAAAATCGTATATTAGTGATCCTTAGGCTATGGGTGAGTGTTTCCTTCGAGAATTATTGGAATCCGAGCATGCGGGCCCGGGGTCGGATTTTAGAATTTCTTCAAGAATGGTGAATTTACTAAATGAGTAGGAGAATTTCTATACTTTGAGCATAAATTAATGAATTTATATAACTTTTGGCTAGTTTCGAGTCCTCGGGTGTAGAGTTCGGAGTTTCGGGCGCGTTCTTGGTCTGGGGAGTGAATTCGACACGAGGTGAGTCTTCTTTCTAACCTTGTAAGAGGGAATTGTCCCCATAGGTGATTATACATAGTGGTTTTTTCCTTATTTGAGGGGCCTGCGTACGCACGAAGTGACGAGAGTCCGTGCGCAGCTACTATTGTGCCTTGTCGGGTAGTTTAGGACTCACAAACATGCTCTATGTGTTGTATCTGTGATCTTGTATATGGATTAAGTAGCCGAATGTCCTCGAATCCCACATGTGAAGGCCTAAGGGGTTATGTCTGAAGTTGATATCTCTAAAATTCTCACACTGTTAGTATGTTCCCCGCTAAATTATCTGGAAATCTCCTGTTAATCATGAATTTATATGGGAACCCGAGTCGTATGGATGATTCGCGAGTGGGGTAGCCCTAACATTATATTAACCCGAGTCGCAGGTTCGATTCGCGAGCGGGGGTGGTCTTGGTATTATATTAACCGTGTCGCATGTTCGATTCGCGAGCAGGGGCAGATAGATGCATCTATGGTTCAGGACGTTCGACCCTCGCAGTGCACATTTACTTTTCACGTCGTAATGACTGTACGCTCATAGCCTGTTATATGATTTGGTAATTTGTGAGAAGCCATATAATTGCAACTGTTGATTTCATGAAAATAATGAAGGTTAAATAGCTTGTATGCCATGGAAAAAGGATGGTGCGATGGTACTAGTGATTGTTATTTGATGCTCATTTCCTTATTACTGTTCATTACTGCTACTACTGGTTAGCCTGTACTCATTCCACATTGTCTGACCCTAGTAAGTATCACATCGACCTCTCGTCACTACTTCTTCGATGTTAGGCGGGATACTCATTGGGTACCTTCTGTACTCATACTACGTTTCTATACTTAATTGTACAGATTTTGAGGCTGGAGCATCTGGTTATCTGACCGGAGCTTGACATATATTCTGGATTTGACTCCACAGTGAGCTGCCTCCCTGTGGAAGATTCTCAACTATGCTATGGAGTTATCTTTTGTTTATTTCTTTGTACATCCTATCAGACAGCAGTACAACTTGTATCATCTTTTGTATATTCTACTAGATTGCCTATTGACTTGTGACACTAGTTCCTGGCATGCACATTGTATGCTCTTATTTTGGGATTGTATATATTGGATCACGATCATTTCGGCTGTATTATTTAAATTGGTTAATGTTTCCGCTTTTATTTAAATGATCAAAGTTTAAAAAGTTGGTAAGTGTGGGGTTGGTATGTCAAATAAGGATAACCTCACTAGTAAACAACTGTTGGCTTGCCTGACTCCGGTGTTGGGCGCCATCACGACCTGTGTTGGATTTTGGGTCATGACATTCGTATTCTCCTCCTACAGGATTTTCAGTAAGATGATCTGCTAACGCTTGGCCTATGACTGCTTTCTAAGTTACATAGATAATGTCGAACTCACTCAGCAAGATTTGCCACTTGGCCAGCTTCCCAGTAGGCATGGGTTTCTGAAAGATGTACTTCATGGGATCTATCCTTGATATGAGATATGTAGTATAGGCACAGAAGTAGTGCCTTAGCTTCTGAGCTATCCATGTTAGAGCGCAACAAGTACGTTCCAACAGAGAATACCGTGCTTCGTAGGGTGTGAACTTCTTACCCAGATAATATATGTCGTGTTATTTCCTTCCTGTCTCGTTGTGTTGTCCCAAGACACAACCGAAAGCCCCATCTAGTATGGAGAGATAGAGTAGAAGTGGTTTACCAGGCTCTGGCGGGACTAAGACTGGTAGTGTGGAAAACTATTCCTTGATTTTTTCAAAAGCCTTTTGACAATCCTCGATCCAACTGGTTGCAGCATCCTTCTTCAGCATTTTGAAAATCGACTCACATATTACTATGGACTGTGCTATAAAACGGTTGATGTAGGTGAGATGTCCTAAGAAACTCATCACATCCTTCTTGATTTTTGGTGGTGGTAATTCCTGGATGGCTTTAAACTTTTGACGGCCCAACTTTATTCCTCGGTGATTAACGATGAATCCCAACAATTTTCCGGCAGGAACCCCGAATGCACACTTTGCGGGATTTAACTTTAGATTGTACTTTCGTAGCCAGTCAAAGAATTTCCTCAAATCTGCTATGTAATCTGTATCCCTCTTGGATTTGATGATGACATCGTCAATACATACCTCTATTATTTATGTATCATATCATGGAAGATCGTTGTCATAGCCCTCATGTAGGTGGCCCCAGCATTCTTTAAACCGAATGGCATCATTTTGTAGCAGTACTCCCCACGGTGTAATGAAGGCTGTTTTCTCGGCGTCTTCTTCGTCCATCCAGATCTGATGGTAACTCATGAAGCAATCTACAAAGGACCGGATTTCATGCTTGGCGCAATTGTCGATCAAAATGTGTATGTTTGGTAGCGGGAAATCATCCTTGGGACTTGCTCTGTTTAGATCTCGATAATCAACACAAATTCTGACTTTCCCATCTTTCTTTGCAACTGGTACAATATTGGCCAACCTAGTTGGGTACTCAACTACTCTGAGGACCTTGGCTTTGATATGCTTAGTGACTTCCTCCTTGATTTTCAGGCTCATGTCTTGCTTGATTTTCTTGAGTTTTTGCTTCACTGGCAGACACATTGAATTTGTAGGTAACTTGTGAGCCACTGTGGATGTGCTCAACCCTGTCATATCGTCGTATCACCATGCAAAGATATCCTCATATTCTTTCAGGAACCGAGTTGTCACGACCCCAAATCCTAAGCCTGCCGTGATGGCGCCTATCATGGAACTAGGCTAGCCAACCATTTCAGATTATCAATATATCCCATAATTTCACCAAAATTTAGCAGATTTTAAAAATATCAAAAAGAGATAAAAAAAAATACACACTTCCCAAAACCCGGAGTCAACTGTCATGAGCATCTAAGACTGAAAATACAATGTACAACAGTGACTTGCTAAAACAAAGTCTTAGGTACAAAAGACCAAAAGAAACTATAATATGAGGGAAAGAAAGGAGGTGAGCTTGGGACGCTGAGCAGCTACCTCAATCCGCGGACAACTCCAAGCTCGTCCGAAAATCAACTAGCGAGATGGTCCGGTACCTGGATCTGCACACAGAGGTGCAGGGAGTAACGTGAGTACGCCAACTCAGTAAGTAATCAATGTAACTAAAAACTTGAGTGTAGTGACGAGCCATTTAAATCATATAAATCCATATAATTAATAACAATGGAAATGATCAAATCAAGTCAGAAATCTACAATTCCAAATATTTCATAAAACCCCGGTTTCATTTAAAAATCTCGTATGAAACCTTTTATCCAACATTTATTATCAGAGGCTCAGTGTAAAAGAGAGTGAAAACAACATTTTCATAGAATATAAATCCCTCGAGCACAATATCACTCACAATAAAGCCTCTCGGGCAAGCCTCTCAGTCACTNATATATACTGCTGCGGCGTGCAACCCGATCCATATAATAGTCGACTGCGCTCACTGGGGGTGTACAGGCTCCTGGAGGGGCTCCTTCAGCCCAAGCGCTACATCTGCTGCGGCATGCAGCCCGATCCATATATATATAATCTATATTGTTGCGGCACACAGCCCGACCCACATATAATATATAGCACATATATTGTTGCGGCGTGCAGCCCGCCCCATAACTACCCTCACATGCCCGGCGCTCGGCCTAACACATATATACTGCTGCGGCGTGCAACCCGATCCATAGCTATCCTCACATACTCATCTCTCGGCTTGACCCAGTCACCCTTACAAGCCACTTGGGCAATTTATTTCAACTCACGTGGCTCAGCCCCAAATAATTTTCAAAGTTTTCAAGCAGTGTGATAACAGTGAGAATAACAACAAGTAGGAAACATGACTGAGTTCACAATTTACTAACAAGATAGTGGTAGAATAGTGTAAAAGTACCCCCTGAGGGTCTAAACAGGTCGGCACAAGGCCCCAAACATGGCTCACAGCCCATAAACAAGTATAAACTTCTAAAATACAGGATATCATAAGGTTTCAAATCAAATACGCGACTTAATAGTCGCTACGGGACGAACTAAGTCAAAATCCCTATCGGTGCTCGCCCCCACGCTCGTCACCTAGCGTGTGCGTCACCTTATTTATCAACACAATATCGAATAACAGGGTGTCATACCCTCAGGTTTAGAGTTACAATCGTTACTTACCTCAAAACAGCCCAAAAGCTACTCTGCGATGCACTTGACCCTCGAATTGGCTCCCAAATGCTCTGAATCTAACCAAAATCAGATTAACATCATCAAAACATGCTAACGGAACAAAACCCAATCGAAAGATATAAATATTAACACAATTCTCGAAATTCGGCCAAATCTGAGCCCCGGGCCCACGTCTCGAAACTCAATAAAATTTACATCACTAGAAACCTCGTCCTCCCACGATTCTACACGTACCAAGAACACCAAAATCACACCACAATTGCCTACCCAAATCGCCAAAAGAATTTCCAATCTTCCTCCCCATTTTCCCCAACTTTTCCCACTTTAATTATTCAAATTACAAGCCTAATCTGAGTCAAAATAGCATAGAAATGAGTTATATAGCCCGGGAACTTACCTCCACTGAAGACCCTCGAACACCTTCTTCAATTTTCTCTCAAATAAGCTCCACTTGCATGCAATAATGGAAGAATAACCAAAATTTTGCGGAGGCATTCTTTTATACTGTTCTGCCCAGTTAATCCGCACCTGCGGACCTTTCCTCGCACCTGCAGACCCGCACCTGCGATACGCACCCGGTCCCAGGTGCGCACCTGCGGTCCCAGGTGCGCACTTGCGAAAACCCGCTAACACTCCAAATTCTCGCACCTGGTCCCTTTTCCGCACTTTCGGCTTCGCAGGTGCGGCCAATTCTTCGCACCTACGGACTCCTCCTGCCTAGCCTCTTTTCGCACATGCGCCTGGACCTTCGCACCTGCGGTGTCGCACCTGCAGCTGCCCGTTCGTAGGTGCGGCCACACCAGCAGCTTATTGCTGACATTTTCCTAAGTTCAAACCTTCGCCAACCATCCGAAATCAATCTCGAGCCCCTCGGGGCCCAATAAAACATACCAACACACCCCGTAGCATCATTCAAACTTAGTAGAGCCTTCGAAACACCAAAAACAACACGAAAACACCAAAATTACATCAAATTCAAGCCTATGAACTTTGAAACTTCTAAATTTTGCCAATGATGCCGAAACCAACCAAAACACATCTGATTGACCTGCAAATTTGCACACATACCCAAAATGACATTACGAACCTGCTCCAACTGTCAGAATTCCATTCCGACCCCGATCGCCTATTTTCCACTGCCAAACGGAAATCGCCAAAAATTAACTTTCGCCAATTCAAGCCTAATTCTACACCGGACATCAAAACTTCATTCCGAACACAGTCCTAAGTACCAAATCACCTAACGAAGCTATCTGAACCATAAAATCCGCATTCTAAGGCCGTTTACCAATAAGTCAACTCTCAGTTGGCTTTTTCAACTATTAGGCTACTTTAAGAGACTAAGTGTCTCAATTCTCACCACGACCACTCCGAACCCAAACCATCCGACTCAACACAAAAAAACAGGCTAAGTAACATATGATAAAGCAGAAATGGCGAAAAGGAGCTAATCTCACGAAATGACTGGCCGAGTCATTATAACCTCCCCCTCTTAAAAAAACATTCGTCCTCGAATGGGTCTAGAAGTATACTGGGAGTCTTGAATAAGTGAGGATATCTGTCCCGCATCTCCCGCTCGGTTTCCCAGGTGGAATCCTCCACCGGCTGTCCTCTCCACTGAACCTTCACTGAAGCTCTGCGACCCAAAATAGCCACTTGCTCTACCTCATATGACATATCTCCCTCGAACTGAACCATTCTGAAGTCCAAAACATGAGATGGGTCACCAACATACTTCCGGAGCATCGAAACATGGAACACCAGATGAATACTCGATAAGCTGGGAGGCAAGGTAAGTCTATAAGCCACCTCCCCAACCCTCTGAAGCACCTCAAAAGGCCCAATAAACCGGGGACTCAACTTTCCCCTCTTCTCGAATCTCATAACACCCTTCATGGGTGACACCTTCAGCAGTACCTTCTCCCCAACCATGAAACACACACCCCGGACCTTCCGGTCCGCATAACTCTTCTGCCTAGACTCTGTCATGCGAACCCGCTCCTGAATCAACTTCACCTTACCCTACGCATCCTGAACCAAGTCGGTGCCCAATAGCCTAGCCTGCTCAAACCAACCAACCAGAAATCTGTACCTCCTACCATATAAAGCCTCATACGGAGCAATCTGGATACTCGACTGATAACTATTATTATATGCAAACTCCGTGAGTGGCAGAAACTGGTCCCATGAACCCCCAAAATCAATAACACATGCACGCAACATATCATCCAAAAGCTGAATAGTACGTGTAAGCATGTAATTTTTCACATACTAAATACTCCTACAAAATTAGATAAGTAAATTAATTTTATGGATTTTTATTGAATTTCAGTGTCTATTTGTGAATTATCTGCATTGTATGATCACAATTCATCTTTTAAAATTTATAACATATAAAATAATAACAAAAACATTTTTTTTAAAACTTTTATTATTTGGCATAATTAGGTTCTTGATAATTAGTTGCATAATCTAATCATTTTTACTAAGAAAATTACAAATTTGTTCTTTAAATAGTTATGGTTACTACATTAATGGTTTCACTTTTTGATTCACTCATTAGTTAAATTATAATTAGATAAACTAGGATTAGAACTAATTATTACATGTTTAGTTGTAATTTATGATAATTTAATTAGTTGAGTTGAATATTATTAGAATGAATTAGATAGACCTGGGCCAAAATTGCCCAGGCCCAAGCCATTTTCGCTCAACCCAGCCCAATCCCTACACCCGACCTGCCCCAGGCCCTGATCCCAAAATGACCCCGTTTAGATTATGACAAATCCACACTGTTGATCTCTTTTAATCAAACGGTTGAGAACTCCTTACCCCTAGTATATAACTGTCCAAAAGCCTCCCNCAAAACAGAAGTCCCCCCCCCCCCCCCCCCCCCATGTCCGTCTCTCTCTCTTCTCTCTAAAGCCCCAAACCCTAGTCGCCCAGAACCGCCATCCTCCGCCAACCAGAAATCGCCTCCGGCGGCGGAGCTTCTCCAATCGACCCCAAATTCGTACCAGATAATCCCCATCCTCCCCTCAATAACCTCCCACTATCAATTTCCTAGACCACCCATTCTCGACCTATTTCAAATCTAGGAATTGAAAACCCTAGAAAATCTATGTTGGACGATTACCCATGACTCTGTGACTCAAACTCATATGAGTCGATGGCTCTTGACACGAGCCGTCGATTCATGCAAGTTGGAGTCACTTTTGAGCTCACCGGAGTCCGACCAAGTCCTTTCTAACACGGGTATCCCCCTTTCCTTTCTTCTATTTCTTGTTTTTTATATATATTAGCATAACTACACTGTGGTTTAATCACTGTTTCGTTCATGGTATCACTGTTTTGGTTTGTTGTTCATTACCTTCTTCTACCTATTCATATTTATTCCTCTTCTTAGTTTAAAGCCCCAAATGTATTTAGCTCAGGATTTTTATCACTGTTTTATGCGATTTAACTGTTTAAATTTTGTATTTTTGTTACGAGTTGTTTGTGTAACCCAGATTAGTATTAGTTTCAGTTTCCTTTCTTTCTGTTTATTTCCTAAGCTAAATCTTCATGATATCTATATGTTTGTGGATTTCTGTCATAGACGAGCATGAGTGATTAGTTGTTTACTTGAATCTTTAGATCCATGAATTTATGTGTTAACTACTGTTATTGCTTCTTCTTGTAAAACAGTGTAACAACCTTTATGTGTGATTTGCTCATATATTGTTTGATGTTGTTTTAAAAATGATAATTTGATTTAGGCCCTTGATTTTGCTGCCTATATTTTTAGTCACAATTAGGTTTTAACTTTAAGTTAATCATAGTTTGACCTAGTTTTAACTCTTCGGTTAGATTGGCATGTTCATTTAACCTAAATAAACTGCCCCCTGTTCCTGTTAGTTAATTTCCATAATTTGCTTCTAATAGCTAGTCATGGGAATTATACTAGCTTTGAAAATAGATGCTCTTAAGTTCGTTTATTAGTCCTAATTTTGGTCCCAAGGCTCAAGTAGAAACTAAAATAGACCTCGGTGTAAGAAAATTGACTAAGTCTAATAACTTAACTAATTTTCATTAATAAACCTAAAATCCTAAATAAGTCTGAAATCAGTTAGTAATTGAGCACCTTTAACTAACTAAGTCCTAATCCTAGTTAAGAATAAGTAATTAGTTTTAAATAACTAAGGTAAGTTAATAGGATCCACTAACTCAAGTTAATAAGTAACCCCAATCAACCTTAACCCTAGTTACCTAAGGGTAATTCTAGGAGTTTAAGGGGTATTTTAGGATTTTTAGCTAGGGAATCTTGTGTGTAACAACCCAAGAACCTTCCAGAATAAACAAATCAGATTTTTAGGGGGTAAGAAAAGTAATTTTAGGGGCTGAGAATCTTCTAGAATAGGGCAGCTGTCCCTAAAGATAAGGTTGACAGCTGCATTTGTACTATTTTCAGACTATTGGATAGGGAATATGCTAAGCACATCCTATCCTAAATACCCCTATATATACACACACTTTTTACCACTAAAGAGACTTTTGATGACTGGAAAACTACAACTTTTTTTGACACTCTGAAAAGAAAAACACTCTCTTCTAGCTGCTGAAACATTCTGAAAATACAGAAATACCTTTCCTTCGAAAACAAAAAGTTTCAAAAAAAAAAGTATTATTAAAAGGAAAAATCTTATTTCTTTTTGAAAACAAGCTCATAAATAGATGGCCTAGTTCAGCTTCTATCTTCTCTCTTTGGATTCTGACTTTTGGAAGTTTTCTTCAAGCATTCATACTCAAGATTTCTGGGTTAATTCTTGCTGGGCTGCTTGGTCTTTTCCTTGGTTTTCTTTTTTTTGCTGCTGTTGAATCCTCTTTCTTCTTGCTGATTGTGGTCCATACTTGACCTTTATTTGGTCAAGTCTTTTTGCTATTTTTCTCTCTAAAGGTATGTAAAAATGAACTTTAGATAGAGTTATTGAATCCAGAACTTGTATTAAAATTGTTAGTTCAAGTTGTGTTTTCTTTAAGATTGTATGAATCTGAATCTTCTTCCCCTTCATTCTTGATATAAAACTGAAGTAAGGTTACTATTATCTGAATGTATGTATGCAACTCGTGGAATCAACTTGTTTATTTGCTAAGTTTCTGTTAATACATTTAGTATTTGGTAGTTTGATGTTAATTTCATATGTGTTTAGCATGTTAGAGTAATTCGTACTAGGGTAGATGAGTTTGATTCTTTAATAATCAAACTCACCCCATGATGAGTGCACAAATGTTAGTATGTTGGTTGAAGTTTACACTTCAAAAGGGGTATAAGGTATGTAGTTGAGAAGGGCATTAGAGTGAGAATCTGAACCCTTGGGTGGTCAGATACATCCTCTATAATGCCTTGGTAAGTAAAGTTTCTATAGAGTTTAGAATTATGTTATTATTAACACTTGGGTAGATGAATCTGACTCTTTAATAGTCAAGTTTACCCCTAGGTAGTGCATAAACAGTAGCCTAGGGTGCTGAAAATCAATCTTTACGGTTATAAAGTGGATAATCAAAGGCTCCTTAGAGGAAAGAATTTGAATCCTTGATTATAATCAGATTTATCCTCTTAGAATGCCTAAATAACCAAATTAAGGAATTAATATGGACTGAAGGTCCAAAGTATGAAAATGACATTCCGGAGTTGAGTTGATCCTTTTATGATCATATTCACAATGAGAAAGCACATAAATAATTCTGCCAGATAGTATGGTTTAAACACATGGAATATCAGGATTAAAACTGACCTCTTCATGGTCAGTTTGGTTTTGGTAGTTGCACAACACCTAAATTATATTGGGGTGTTCTATAGATTACAAAGAGAAGGCTCAAACGTAAGACCTCAAGGGAGTTTAGAGTCAGAAAATTAGTTAGAATCTTATTTTTAGTTTCTTTCATTCTGGAAAATGTATAGCTGCAGTCAAGTTATAATCCCCCCTGTATTTCTTTAGCTTTCATTGTAATGTAATTCAAGAATGGACTGTACGCTTAATTTCGAGTTTACATTTTTGTCTATTTTGCAAATGATATTGGACAAAAGAACGTATGTAAAATCTGTATAAACACCCCGTTTGGATTTTGGGAAAAATGTTTATTTCAAATTCAGTAGAGTTTCAACATGAATAGAATCAGTAGATTATCTTCATTTTATCTTGTGTCTCATAAATCTGCGAAAATAAATATATACATACGTGTGAACTTTAATCCTTTAGAAGCATGAGATAAGTTGTTTAGAATTGGTAAGGATCACTGTTTCAAAATTAATAAAACTTCTTGTGGTATGATCTTTGTTAGAAATCACAAAATTCTGGAAGAAGTAAAGTGATTTCATCTTGCCCATTCGTATCAGAATTAACAAGTAACATATTTAGATATCTGAATTTCATAAGTGTATATATCTGAACGAACGAAGGACGTTCTGATTCCCATATTTGCCGTCGTTGGCTAAAAACAATATTCTTTTCAGAACTAGTAGTCGTATTACAAGGACAGCTGACTTAGGATGGCCTAATGTGATAAAACGGGGCTAGATGAGGACATAGCCCATAAGGTGCTGTCTTAGACCAATGAATATCGTTTTAGGAGATCTTCTAGGTAGAATGAATACCTTTAGTTCGAAATTTGATAAAAATCGATCATTACCTCAAAATTACAATAAACTACACTCGGGAGTGGAAACTCATGCCCCCGACCCCCAACTACAAACATTAACAAAAATGTACATAGCAACCACGGGTGCATTTCATGTGATGTGTTTGTCGTGTGCTCAAAAACAACAAGTGCACGCCATCGTGACTTGTTTAAGATAAATCCATAAACATCCTAATTGGTCTTAAAGCTAAAACGCTCATTCAAATAGAGAACATAAAAAATGATCAAACATTGCCTCAAATAGGTGTTATAAAACCGTCACGGCCATAGTCCTTACTATGTAATCTACACTCGGGTGCGACAACTCATGTCCCCGACTTCAACTTCAAACTATATTAAAATCACGTGTTGCAATTGCGGGTGCATTTCATGTGGCGTAATTGTAACATGTCCAAAAGCATAACAAGTGCACGTTCTTGTGACTTGTTTTCAAGATAAATCCATACTTATCAAAAGCGGCTAAATTTCAAAGAGTTTAAATCTACAATAGGCTAAAACACGTAAATTATTAGATAATTTAGGCCAAATATTAATAGTTAAGAGACCGTGCTAGAACCACGGAACTCGGGAATGCCTAACATCTTCTCCCGGGTTAACAGAATTCCCTACTCGGATTTCTGGACGCAGACAATTTAAAACAGAGTCAAAATTTCCTCGATTTAGGATTTAATAAATAAACGGTGTCCCGGAACATCATAAAAAATTCGGGTGGCGACTCTGAAAACCAACAAATAAATCCCAAAATCGATTACGTCACTTAAAGTGGAAAAACTCTCTTATTACCCCTTCATTAATCTCGGGGTAGTACAAAAGGAGGTGTGACAGCTCTGGCGACTCTGCCGGGGACCGAACTCAGAATCTCTGGTTCAGGCTTCAAGAATTCAAGCTTATATAACTATTTTGTTTTGGCTTTCCGTATCTGATTTTACGTGTTTAAACCTGATGTGCTAATTGCCATATGTACCACTTTGATATTTATCTGAATTGGATATAAATTGTGTCGAAACCCTTCTTCTCTCTGAGTCTTCTAAATGTTTAGAACGAGGTACAGACAAGTTGCAAAGCCGGTGAAGCTTCTGTATTCCCGGTACGCTGCCCCGACTTCGGCTCGAGCTGTCCGCTCGAGTAAGCCTAGTCTAGAACAAAACCCCAGGTCTAAACCTAGAATAAAAAAACCTCATGTCGAATCCCTAGTAGGAACGCTTATTTTCATCATGAGCGTTAGACTTAGGGGACTCAACATAGGGGTTGGGTTCGTCTAGGACAGGTGTACTCGAAATAAAAGACTATCCTGATGCATCTTACCTGCTACGTGTGCATTTATTTGTTTCGGCTTGTGTGTTGACCGGCTAAAAAATAAAAACAAACAGAAAAACCAAAAGTGAGGCAGAATAGATAATTCACCTTTTTTAAAATCCCTGTATTTGAAATATCCCGAAACTCTGCCAAAATTTCTGAAAATGGAGAAGGAAAATAATATTCCAAAACAAAGTGAGTAGGTGTATATCTTTAATCAGTCAAGATTTTTCCGAACTACGCCTTGTTTGATTCTCACCAGTGTGGCATACGTAGGCAACCCTCATCAAGGCCAACCTTATTTTCTTCAAAAGATATGGTCCTAAATAAAATTAGGTGACGCCATTCTTGCATAAATAGCCAAGTTGCCCAAACGGGGCACCGGAAGGCTATTTTTGCAAATATATCCACCTACGGTCTTTTCCATATTTTGACCTAATTAGCGAGCACAACCCTAAAACTTCCTACCCGAAGTATTGAAAGGTCGTATTCGCAAAGATGGTCCATTTTCTTTATTAGAAAAAAATAACACTTTTTCACATTCGGTCAAAATTTTTGTGGTTTTTAATCAGAACAAATGTGCAGGATGAATACAGTTGAAAACATTCCCTTTAGGGCCGTCGAGAAAATCCCCTTGGAACTCCATATGTGGTGGAGCGACTAGGGGGAAGTTAGTAGAAAGTCTGCTATAAAAGCTTTAGACGGACTTACTGGTCTTCTAAAAATCAAGCCGAGGTTGGACATCGTTGAAGCTCTAGTATCGTTTTGGGACCCCGACCACAACGTATTACACTTTTCATACTTTGAGTTGACACCCCCGCTAGAGGAGCAGGGTATGCTAGTCTCAATGACAATCTTAGAAGTCGGTATCCGGTGGCACCTAGGGTGATAACTCCACATAAGTTCTTGGATCTTTTAAACATTAGTCGGGATGCCCAAGACCCACACCTATCCGAAGGGTTCTGCACTTTCTATTTTCTGTACAAACGCTACAAAGATCCTCGAGGCTATGAAGCTGAAAACACTGGTCTAACTCACAAGAACCAGGCTAAATGGGAAGCCCGCCGGGGGCTAGCTTTCGTGGTAGCATTCCTGGGCACCTTAATCTGCCCAAGGAGTGACAGACTCATAGATATCGGACTAGTGGGGATGGCGGATTTCATGATAAAAAAACTCCAATGGAATCCTTATACCGATGGTTTTAGCTGAGTTTTACCGCGCCTTGACGATTTTCCAGTCTGGAGGAAAATTCTTTGAAGGGTGTAATCTACTCCTACAAATTTGGATAATCGAACACTTTTGTCACCTCCCAGGCTACATGAACTACGGCTTAACCGGTTTGAATTGTATCGAAGAACATGGTACTCGGGTAGAGGGCCACGAATTTCCTGAGGGCACAGAGGCCTGGCACTCACATTTGAGTTCATTGACTGCCGACCAGACCGAGTGGACATTCGGGTGGCTCCCTGTCGGCGAGGTTATCAATATGTCCACTGAGGTGTGCTATCTTTGTTAATGGGTTTGCGAAGCATTTAGCCATATGCCACGCATCGGGTCTTACTGCAGTTGGGAAGACAACAGGGTGTTCCACATGATGAGGACTTAAGCCAACAAGCCATTGAGTTATGTCCGTGAGCTGCATTTCCTGAAGGTAGGGTCCGTCAAATCTTGAACGAGTGCAGATTTTTAGAACCTCAGACTCGGGTAAGAAATTTATCCAAAAGGGAAGTGGAGCCTTCCTACACTCTTGGTATGGCAGAAGAGGCAAAGAGCACCAAGAACCAGAGCGACCTGTGAAAAGACCTCACGTGCAGCATTTTACTGAGCAGACACAAGAACACTGGGTCTGGTTAGAGAATGAAAACAACTATCGTGCTATAATAAGTAAACTGGAGGCCCAGATTAGGGAGCTCAAATTTGAAAACACTCTACAAACTGCTGCAGCCGAATGGGAAAGAAATAGGTTGAACAAAGAAAATGAGGCCCTCCGGACTCAGATCCAGAAAATGAGGATAGCCATTGAAAACCCTGAGAGAAGTAGAGCTGACGAAAGACTTGTCACCAGCCTCAGGCAAAAGTTTTGTAGCTATGGTGATGACCTGGACAAAGCCAAAGAGGATTTAACCTAAGTGCGAGCAAAATTGGCAAAGAATGCAGAAGAAAGGGCAGAATTTGTGCAAAAACTGAAGAGAAAGCATGACCAAGAAGTTATGGGTTTAAAAGAAAGGATGGCCACCTTTGAAAACAAAACGGCCAAGCAAGCAAAAAGATTTAAGGCAGAAAAGGAACAGTGCTACGCCATGATAGCTCAGTTGGAAGACGAATTGCAACAATGTCAAGAACAGAGTCACGAAGACGCTCAGGTTTTAAAGGCAAGATCCAAGCAGATTGGGCGCCTAGTTCAGGAAAAAGGTATCATCAGGCAAAGGGTCCGGGATATAGCCTATTACATTGTCACCAAATGCCAGGAATGCAAATATATGACTCGAACCACCTTCTTCTCAGCGGTAATGATCTTCGTCCACAAGATAATGGATGACCTATGCCGCCTCCAGCAAGATATGGTACGCAGGCCCGTGGCAAGGCCGAATAATGCCCCGCAAGTCTCTGGAGCATTGGAAGCACTGATGTACTCTTGATGTTTTCTCGAGTCTGTATTTTGTTTTCTTGTTACAGTCTTGTCTAAGTCCACTGTAGCTTTTACATTTCCAAGAAAAGTATGTGTTGAGTCTGTTTTGTAATTTTAAATTTCCAAAAGTGGGCTAAAAATTTTGTAATCGGAAGTATTTTTTTTAATGGACGAAAGTTTTAGAAAAATTTATTTCCTTCAGATTTATCCCTTGAACTACGTAATGATCTGATTCACGTGGCGCCGTGATACATAGGCAATCCACATAGGATTCGATCATAACCTTAAGAAAGGAAACCGAGTAAGGAATAAAAGAGCGGAAAATAATAACAAAAAGAAGGATAAAATGACAAAGAAAAGGGAAAAGTTCAAAACCGAGAAATAAAGCCGGGATGAAATACACGATTGTTGAAAAACATATAGAAAACATTTAATTGCCTAGGTGCATTGCATACCCCAAACGTGCGATTCCCTATGAGATAAATTCTTCAACCTAACGTTTTATTTTTCTCTCTAAAGGTGTTTTTAGGTGTTTGGCTTTGCGGTAAACTGGCTTCCCATCCTTACTTCACTAGATCAAAAGGGAGAATATAAATGACATCCAAAAGTCACTTATCAATCGTCAACTCTTCTGTGGAAGACCTGAATCCAGCCATCCCAACATATGAGTTAGCAACAGCTAAAGAGAACAGGACTCTGCGTTGCCGCATGCTGGAAATATGGGACACATGGTCCAATGGTAGGGAACCACCCAGTACCATCCCAGGTTTTCCAGAGATAATTCCCAGGACAGGCGATACCTCCAACATCCCCATGAGTTACCCAGCCACGTCGTTTGGATATCCAACTATGTCAGCTCACTTTGCCGGAAGGCCTTCTGAGTTCTCCCCCCAGGCCCTGTTTTTCAGTGTGTCTTCCAACATCTTCACCGCACCACCAATATCTGCCATGGCTCCACCGACTATCTCTGGGCCAAGCTTCGAGCCACCAGCATTCACAATCCAAACACCGTCCGTCCATCTGGACACCACTCATGTTACTCCCAATTCATACCCCCAACAACCTCAGTGTAAGGTCACTTTGGGACAAGACAAGAAAATTCCCGAGCACGAAGAAATGGCTCAGAAAATGAAGAGTATTGAGTTGAGCCTCAAGAATGTACAGGGACTGAGGGGGTAGAAAAGCGTCTCCTATGCAGACTTGTGCATGTTCCCGCACATCCATTTACCTCTCGAGGTTTAAAACCCCCAAGTTTGAAAAATATGACGGGCATGGGGACTCCATAGCTCATCTAAAAAGGTATTGCAACCAGCTTCGGGGAGGAGGTGGGAAAGAGGAACTTCTCATGGCATATTTTGGAGAAAGCTTGACAGGGATTGCATAAGAAAGGTACATGGACCAGGATATATACCGCTGGCACATATGGGATGACCTGGCACGGGACTTTGTTCGACAATTCCAATACAACGTGGATATCGCTCCAGATAGAAACTCTCTATCCAATCTTAAAAAGAAATCCTCAGAAAGTTTCAGAGAATATGCCATTAAGTGACGTGAGCAGGCTTCCAGGGTCAAACCTCCGATGGATGAGGTCGAAATGGTCAGTGTTTTTCTACAAGCACAGGAAGCTGATTACTTCTAAAATATGATGTTCGCCATGGGCAAACCATTTGCGGAAGCAATCAAAATTGGAGAAATGGTTGAGAATGGTCTAAAAACTGGTCGTATCCTGAGCCAGTCGGCCATAAGATCAACCTCTCAGGCCATCCAAAGCGGATCCGGGAGTGCAGCCAACAGAAAGAAGAATGGGCCATGATGGCTTCCGATGTCAGGAATTCTCGGCAATACCCACGTCCATTTCCCAAAGCTTCCCAACACTACTATCCTCACCAAGATGCAACTTATACTACTTCCCATTTTCCCTATGCGGTGATGAATGCTCAACTGCATCCCAGGCCGCAACAACAATACAACCAGAACAGAACTCCACCCCCGAGAAATAACCATCTTCCCCCAGCTCCATATAATCCACACCCTCCCCAAAACAACTATCCGTACAATACCTACCCCCGTGAACCACCGAGGAGACTTAACTTCACTCCTATCGGTGAGATGTATTCAAGCTTCTTCCCAAAGTTAGTCCAGATGGGGCTTCTGCAGCCCCTACCTCTGACGAGGTAAAACCCAGCATCAGCATCATACAAGCCGGGAACCAATTGTGCCTACTATTCGGGAGCAGAAGGACACGACACGGAGGAGTGTTAGACCCTCAAACGAGCGGTGGAAAACCTTATAGAACAAAAGAAAGTGGTGTTAAGGGACAAAGATGCTCCCAATGTGACGAACAATCCATTGCCCACTCACAATAATGGGCCTGTCATTAGCATGATTTGTGAAGACCAGGATTTTGATCCAGCTTTAAAAGCAATCATCGCCATCGCAGATGTGGAGAAAAAGCCCAAGGCGGCACCCATACCTGTCAAGGAAATGAAGAAGAGTAACCCCGTCCCCAGGCCACGGGGAAGGCTGAAGCCAAGACAAATATGGGACCCTCTAAAGACACTGTTCTTTACATACCCAAGGCACCCAGGAAGGAACAAAGTGTTTTAAGTCCTCCCCGAAGGTTACAATTCAACAAAGAAACGATGAACGGCCCAAAAATGTACGTGCCAAAGGGGACGTATGTGGCGCAGGGGCAGATAATTTCACCAAGGCTGAATGAGCCTGTGGTTATTAGTCGCGCGTCGCAGACTCCCGTGAAGAATACTACTGCCGTCCCCTAGAATTACAACAAGACGGTGGTGACGTACAAAGGAAAAGAAATTACTGGGGAAACGAGTGAGATAAACTCATCAGAGAAATACCTCAACTTGGAAGAAATGAACAAAAGCAAGCATAAAGGCTTTCCGCCTAAGAAGCCGATCAGTGCCGGAGAGGCAGAAGAATTCTTCAAAAATATGAAAACCTATGAATACACCATAATTGAGAAGCTCATAAAGTCCCCCACTCAGGTCTCACTTCTATCCATGCTGATAAGTTCGAACGAACATCAGAAAATCCTGATCAAAACACTTAATGAAGCACATGTTCTGGCCGAGACCACAGTTGAGCAAATGGAAAGAATGGCGGAACGATTTTTCGAAGTCAACCGGATCTCATTTACCTAAAATGACTTGCCCCCAGAAGGGGATGCCCACAACAAAGCTCTCCACGTAACTGTTAAATGTGAAAGGTACTATGTGAAAAGAGTTATGGTGGACGGTGGATCTGGGGTTGATATTTGCCCTCTCTCGACCCTACAAAGAATGGAGATTTGGACTGAGAGAATTAGGCCCAACAATGTGTGCGTCCGCGCATTTGATGGCATCAAGAGAGACACAATTGGGGAAATTGATTTGGTCTTGACAATCGGTCCTGTAGATTTTGAAGTGACATTCCAGGTCATGGATATGGATACTTCCTACAATTATCTCCTCGGAAGGCCTTGGATCCATGCAGAGGTGGCAGTTCCGTCTACTCTCCACCATATGGTTAAGTTCGAGTATGAAGACCTAGAAATTGTGGTCCATGGAGAGGACGAGCAATCTATTTACAAGGACCCATCAGTCCCATGCCTGGAAGTAAGACAAGGCAGTGAGCACATAGTCTAGCAGGCTTTTGAGATTGTGGTTGGGACCAATATGAGGAAGGAACCCCGTGCCCTCAACCCTTCCTATCAAACGCATCAATTATGGTCACTAGAGACATGAGTACACATGGGTACACACCTGGAAAAGGGCTCGGGGTGTCCTTGCAAGGCATTAAAGAACCTATCACCTTGCCTACCAATAAGAAGTTCTTCGGCATAGGGTTTCAAGCTACTCCCGATGATGAACAATGGGCTGAACAACGTAATAAAAATGGTTGGGTATTGCCTCAGCCAATCCCACACATCACCAAATCATTCGTCAAGCCAAAATACGTAGAGGAAGAGGAGGAGGCTTTCACGACCGAAGAAATATGCGGAGCAATGAGACATATGTTGTATGAGGCTCATATGGTCCAACCAGGAGAGGGATCCAGCACTGCTAAAGTGTAGTATATGGGGCCTGACTCCAAGCTCCAAAATTGGAAGGCTACTCCATTCCCCGTCAGGCGGGAGTCCCGGTAGTTCAGTTTTTTTCATCTTTTCTGCACTATGAGTTATTTCAGGGTGTAACTCAAGTGTTTTAATTTTCTTGCCTTTTGAATTCTGATGTAAACCCTCCTATGTTCAAATTCAATGAAATGAAATAAAAAATTGATCGTCCATTATTCTTTCTGATTTTTGTTTATTTTTCTTATTTTTTCAGTCCTAATAATGCGGCCTTAAAAAACGTGACATGCTTGCGGACTTCATGCTCTGATCTTAATCGTTGTCTAACCTCAAAATAATGAATCAAGAACCAGAATATGATGAACAAGAGGCTTTTAGGGAAATAAATTGAGAATTGGAAAAATTCGAGAATAAGCCTAAGCCAAACTTAAACGAAATAGAACCCGTTAACTTGGGTAATGCAGATGAGGTTCGAGAAACCATGATAAGCGTCCACACGGATGAAAGAACTAGGGATGCCTTGATTTCAACTCCTATTTGAATTCAAATACGTGTTTTCTTGGTCCTATGACGACATGCCCTGACTAAGTGTGGACTTGGTGGTACACAAATTGCCGACCTACCCCGGTTATCCACCTGTCCAACAAAAGAAAAGGAAATTTAAAACAGACATGAGTGACAAAATCAAAGAAGATGTCGCTAAACAACTAAAAGCTAGAGTAATCCGAGTGGTCCAATACAGCACCTGGCTAGCCAATGTGGTTCCGGTACCTAAGAAGGACGGAAAGGTCCGAGTATGTGTCGACTATCGAGATTTGAATAAAGAGAGCCCCAAGGATAACTTTCCACTGCCAAACATACATATCCTAGTTGACAATTGTGGCAAACATGAGGTAAAATATTTCATCGATTGCTATGTTGGATATCACCAGATGTTGATGGATGAAGAGGATGCAGAAACGACAGCCTTCACTACACCCTGGGGAACCTACTGCTACCGAGTCATGCCATTTGGTGTGAAGAACGCTGGGGAAACTTATATGAGGGACATGACCGCCATATTCCACGACATGATGCATCAGAAGATTGAGGTGTACGTGGATGATGTAATCATTAAATCCAGGACGCAAGGTGACCATGTGCAGCACTTGAGGAAATTCTTCGAACGCCTGTGTAAACATGATCTGAGATTAAACCCATCCGAGTGTTGCCTTCGGAGTTCCATCCAGAAAATTACTCGGTTTTATAGTCAGTCGACGATGCATCGAGCTGGACCCGACAAAGATAAAATCTATTCGGGATCTCCCACCTCCAAGAACCAAGAAGGAGGTCATGAGTCTGCTGGGTAGGTTGAATTGCATCAGTAGGTTCATCACTCAGTTGACATCCACATGTGAGCCTATATTCAAGCTGTTGAAGAAAGATGCAGCCATCAAATGGACAGACGAATGCCAGGACGTTTTCGACAAGATCAAAGAATATATGTCGAATCCGCCAGTGCTAGTCCCACCAGAACCAGGGAGACCTTTGTTCTTATACCTGATAGTGTTAGAAAATTCCTTTGGGTGTGTTCTCGGACAACATGACACAACCGGGAAGAAAGAGCAGGACATATATTACTTAAGCAAGAAGTTCACAAGCTACGAAGCCAAGTATACTCCATTAGAAAGAACTTGTTGCGCTCTAACTTGGGTTGCTCAGAAGCTCCGACATTATTTGTTGACTTACTACCTCATCACTAGGTTGGATCCTTTGAAGTACATATTCCAAAAGCCAATGCCCACCGGGAGATTAGCAAAATGACAAATCCTGCTCACAGAATTCGACATTGTCTATGTCGCCCGCACAACCATGAAAGCTCAAGCCTTGGCCGATCATCTAGCTGAGAATCCGGTTGATGATGAATACCAAACTTTGAGCACTTATTTTCTGGATGAGGAAGTAAATTCCGTCGAAGTAATCTCAGAAGGCACTGACACCTGGAAAATGTTCTTCGACGGAGCAGCCAATGCAAAAGGTATTGGGATAGGGGCAATATTGATTTCGCTCACAGGACAACACTATCCTGTCACGCCCGCCTCCATTTCTTCTATAAAAACAATATTGTTGAATATGAAGCTTGTATAATGGGCATGAACATGGCCATTGACATGGATGTAGAAGAATTATTGTTCATGGGGGACTCCGATTTGATCATCAAGTAGGCTCAGGGAGAGTGAGAAACTCGAGATGTTAAGCTCATTCCCTATAGACAACATGGGGAAGATCTTAGAAAACGATTCACAACTGTCGAGTTCAGGTATATTCCTCAGTGCTACAACGAGTTAGCTGACACGCTGGCTACCCTAGCTGCAATGTTTCCATATCCACGTAATGTTCACATTGACCCGTTGGAGATTCAAATCAAGGAAAAACATGGTTATTGAAACACGGTCGAAGTAGAACCCGACGTCCAACCATGGTATCATGATATCAAAAGATTCTTGAAGACAAAAGAATATCCAGAGCAAGCCAACGAAGACCAAAAGAGAACCATCCGAAGTCTCGCCATCAGTTTCTTCCTAAGTGGGGAAGTACTATATAAAAGGACTCCCGATCTAAATCTATTAAGATGTGTAGATGCCAAAGAAGCCGAAAGGATTATGAGCGAGGTGCATTCAGGAGTACGCGGCCCCCACATGAACGGGTACGTCCTCGCAAAGAAAATCTTGCGAGCTGGATATTATTGGATGACCATGGAGAAAGATTGTTTCGGTTTCATCCGGAAGTGCCATAAGTGTCAAATACATGGCGACTTAATCCATGCACCACCATCAAAACTGCATCCTATGTCAGCACCCTGGCTGTTTGTTGCCTGGGGAATGTATGTCATTGGGCCAATCGAGCCAAGGGCCTCAAACGGGCATAAATTCATCTTGGTTGCTATCGACTATTTCGCAAAATGGGTCGAGGCAGTCACGTTCAAAGTTGTCACTAAGAAAGCAGTGGTGGATTTCGTGCATTCTAATATCATCTGTCGTTTTGGTATCCCAAAAACTATCATTACCGACAATGCGGCGAATCTGAACAGTAACTTGATGAGGGAGGTATGTGAATAGTTCCAAATCACACACCGCAAATCCACTCCTTACCGGCCCAAAGCCAATGGCGTCGTGAAGCAGCAAACAAAAACATCAAGAAAATTCTCAGGAAAATGATTCAAACATCCAGGCAATGGCACGAGAAGCTGCCTTTTGCATTGTTGGGATATCGCACGACCGTATGCACGTCGGTTGGGGATACTCCTTACCTATTGGTTTATGGCACTGAAGCCGTAATACCCGCAGAAGTTGAAATTCCTTCCCTTCGGATTATTGTCGAAGCATAAATTAAGGATGATGAATGGGTCAAAACCCGACTGGAACAATTAACTCTGATTGATGAGAAAAGGGTGGCCGCAGTGTGCCACGAGCAGTTGTACCAACAAAGAATAGCCCACGCTTACAACAAGAAAGTGTGACCTAGGAATTTCGAAGTGTAGCAACTTGTCTTAAGACGTATCCTCCCGCACCACGAAGAGGCGAAAGGAAAATTCGCCCCGAATTGGAAAGGTCCATACATCATAAGGAAATTTCTACCAAAAGGAGCGTTATACTTGGGGGACATCGAAGGGAATGACCCCGAAACGACTGCCAATGCAGATGCAGTCAAAAAGTACTACATTTGATCCTCTATATAATATTAAAAGTTCTCCGATTGAGGTGACGAAGGCTTTCATTCTCGCTACCCAAACACCATTAACCCTTTTTCAAACCCTTTGAGCCGGTTACCCTTCTTTGATTACCCTCTTTGTAACCCGAAAGTGTTGTAAAAAAATCAATAGAAAAATCAAAACAAAAACAAAATGTTCCCCGAACTACGTCTGACTTGATTCCGAAAGGATACGTAGGCAGCCTCTCCCTGGGGTTCAGTCACACCAAAATAAAATCCGTATTTCCCGAAGAGTTTAAGCTGGGGCAAGTGTTGATAATCGACAATGATTCTCCTAAAAAGTTCCAAAGTTGTAATTCAATACAAATTATTTTCACCAAAACCCTGTTCAAATCTCCCATCAATCGGCAAAGATGTATAAAGTTGAAGGATATAGTGTCGGATCTAGTGCAAGCAAATGAGAGATTCTTATCGGTGAAAACCAACACAGGCATCGTGAGGCGACGGTAAGCTGAGAAATTATAAATGAGAGAGTCTTGTTATTGAAAACTCGTAAAGAGCACTACAAGGCGATGGTGAGAAGAGAAATAAGAGATATTAATTGGTGAAAACCCGCAAAGGGTGCCACTGATCGAAAAGGATAATGGGTCACTGGCATGGACACAGTCCGGGACAAGGTTTCTCAATTTCGAGGTGATAGTTGTGATGAATTTCTGAGATTCGGACGGTTTACACGGATCAAGCATTCAGTCCAAAAGGCATGTCATGTTCATTGAAGTCCGCATGCACTCCAGATAAGTCCTTCCATCCTTTCCCCAAAAGGGATAGCTCTCGTTTAAATTATCCATTCTGTCAGTTATTGTTTCTCAATCCCTTTCGGTCTAACTCTGTTCCTGAAATAAGACAAAGAAAGGATGGCAAAATTGATTTACAGGGTTCTTATTTGACGCGATCCAACATGTAAAGGGCACCGAGCCTCATCAAGGGCATCAAGTCGATCCCAACTGGCCGCAACGGGCCGATGCTGTAAACACAACTCTTGAAAGGAGAAGATCAAATCAAAAAAGCTATGAAGGCAATTGAAGTGAAAGGTTAATTCCCACGTGGCTAACCCTCTCGGCAAAGTCTCAAAAGACAAAGCGCTCCCGTTGTTTTAAATTAAAGACGGGGGAAAAACCAGAAATGGAAGGTCGATAAAGGCAAAGTAAAATTGGAAAGGTTAAGTCTCCCGAGACTAACCAGTGCGGCAGAATTTGAGGGGCCAAAAATTTCCCCGATACTCCAGAAATCCAAAAGAGAAGCAAGTGAAAGGCCGAATAAAGCTGAAATGTTGGGTCCCATATGACCAGTCACCACGATGAAATCTAGAAAGCCAAGGTCCCCTGGTTTGGAAACGAAACCCAATCCCCAGCAAACAAGCAAACAAGCAAACAATTGAGATCTTCGTCAAGAAGGGTGAGATCGAGCAGCTTGAAATAATCAAGGCCGCAAACCCAACCACCGTTTCAAACTAACAAATTGTTCTTTGTTTGAAAATAAGAAACAGGTACAAAAGCAACCATGCAAAAAGCAGGTGCAACCAAAAGGAATTGCGCAAGAGCTAGAAGGAGTTCTGTCGCGTTGACTCCAAAGAAAGGGAAGTTTCCTCCAAAAATCTTTTCCCGCATGCCTAAAAGAAAAAAAAAAGAAAAAAAAAAGAAGACAGAAGAACTGAAGTTGAAAATGACTCAAAGTAGCATGGGGCCTCCAATCCCCAACTACACATTTTCCCGACATGGGTGTACACGCTCCCTAGTCGATGCCAATTAAGGGTATACATTCCCTAATTGATGTTTTGATTGTCCAATTAAGGGTATACATTCCCTAATTGATATTTTACTTTTTCTGTTAAGGGTATACATTCCCTAACTGATGTTTTACTTTTCCAATTAAGGGTATTCATTCCCTAATTGATGTTTTCTTTTCCAGTTAAGGGTATACATTCCTTAACTGATGTTTTGCTTTTCCAATTAAGGGTATACATTCCGTAATTGATGTTTTGCTTTTCCGGTTAAGGGTATACTTTCCCTAACTGATGTTTTAATTTTCCAATTAAGGGTATACATTCCCTAATTGATGTTTTTCTTTTCCAGTTAAGGGTATACATTCCTTAACGGATGTTTTGCTTTTCCAATTAAGGGTATACATTCCCTAATTGATGTTTTTCTTTTCCAGTTAAGGGTATACATTCCTTAACGGATGTTTTGCTTTTCCAATTAAGGGTATACATTCCCTAGTTGATGTTTTGCTTTTCTAATTAAGGGTATACATTCCTTAACTGATGTTTTGCTTTTCCAATTAAGGGTATACATTCCCTAGTTGATGTTTTTCTTTTTCAGTTAAGGGTATACATTCCCTAACTGATGTTTTGCTTTTCCAATTAAGGGTATACATTCCCTAATTGATGTTTTTCTTTTTCCAATTAAGGGTATACATTCCTTAATTGATGTTTTTCTTTTCCAATTAAGGGTATACATTCCTTAATTGATGTTTTGCTTTTCTATTTAAGGGTATACATTGCCTAACTGATGTTTTCCTTTACCAATTAAGGGTATACATTCCCTAATTGATGTTTCCTTTGCCAATTAAGTGTATACATTCCCTAATTGATGTTATGATTTTCCAATTAAGGGTTTACATTCCCTAATTGATGTTTTTTTTTCCAGTTAAGGGTATACATTCCCTAAATGATATTTTGCTTTTCCAATTAAGGGTATACATTCCCTAATTTATTTCTTTTCCAACATAGGGTATACAATCCCTAGTTGATTTTATTTCGCAACATAGGGTCTCCAACCCCTAGTTGATCTTACTTTGAGATATAGGGCATCCACTCCCTAGTCTACAATAACTCCAGGTGCACTGCTCCCGAATTTTCACCGCTTTCAATAATGAAATAATGTAGAGTTTCCTTACAATAATTCACGAAATTTTCCTAGTGAAAACTGGGGCAGAAAATTTCGTTCATTTGTTTTTGATTTTTGCACAGATTACATTTTTAGGAGATAGGAACTCGAGACAACCAAAAGAAGAAGTTTCGATCCAAGATAATAAAACAAAATAGGAAAGAGAATATTAAATCCAAAAGTGCAAAAATGGAGAAGATGGGGACTATTCAGGGCGAGATTGAAGTCATCCATCCAGTATATCCTGCCTTGATCCCAGGAACAATAAGACTAAACCAGCACCTGCGGCTAATGAGCATCAAGATCCAGGTCAGATTCATCCAAAAGATCAAGACTCAAGACCAAGTTTTAGATAGGAATCTTGTAACTAGCAGTTGATAAGTTTAGTTAATCTTTCGTTTTGTTGCTTTGGTGTAATAAGGAGATCATCAGCAGTAACAACAGCAATCACAGTGAAATCACAGTTACCCGGTAGTCCCAGTTACCAAAACATCCAGAACTACACTGACTTTATTCCTTTATAGCCAAGGATATGTAGGCAACCTTTGAAGCAGGGTTCGGTCAAGCTTTTCCAAAACGCTTCACATGGAGTATTTGAACAGGTAAAAGTTGCTCATAACTGCTCACTTTGTCTTTGCTCGAAAACTCTTCGTGTTTCCGAGCAAAAAGGGGTAGCTGTGAGCATGTAATTTTTCACATACTAAATACTCCTACAAAATCGGATAAGTAAATTAATTTTATGGATTTTTTTTGAATTTCAGTGTCTATTTGTGAATTATTTGCATTGTATGATCACAATTCATCTTTTAAAATTTATAACATATAAAATAATAACAAAAATATTTTTTTTTAAACTTTTATTATTTGGCATAATTATGTTCTTGATAATTAGTTGCATAATCTAATCATTTTTACTAAGAAAATTACAAATTTGTTCTTTAAATAATTATGGGTACTAAATTAATGGTTTCACTTTTTGATTCACTCATTAGTTAAATTATAATTAGATAAACTAGGATTAAAACTAATTATTAACTATTTAGTATTAATTTAGGATAATTTAATTAGTTGAGTTAAATATTATTAGAATGAATTAGATAGACCTGGGCCAAAATTTCCCAGGCCCAAGCCATTTTCGCTCAACCCAGCCCAATCCCTACATCCGGCCTGCCCCAGCCCCTGATCCCAAAACGACCCTGTTTAAATTATGACAAATCCACACCGTTGATCTCTTTTGATCAAACGGTTGAGAACTTCTCACCCCCCAGTATATAAATGTCCAAAAGCCTCCCCCCCTCTCAAATCAGAAGTCTCACACCCCTTTGTCTGTATCTCTCTCTTCTCTCCAAAGCCCCAAACCCTAGCCGCCCAGAACCGCCATTCTTCGCCGACCGGAAATTGCCTCCGGTGGCGGAGCTTCTCCAATCGACCCCAAATTCATACCAGATAATGCCCATCCTCCCCTCAATCACCTCCCACTATCAATTTCCCAGAAAGACCACCCAATCTCGACCTATTTCAAATCTGGGAATTGAAAACCCTAGAAACTTTGTGTTGGATAATTACCCACGACTCTGTGACTCAGAATCACATGAGTCGATGGCTCTTGACAAGAGCCGTCGATTCATGCAAGTTGGAGTCACTTTTGAGCTCACCGGAATCCGACCAAGTCCTTTCTAACACGGGTATCCCCCTTCCTTTCTTATGTTTCTTGTTTTTTATATATATTAGCATGACTACGTCGTGGTTTAATCACTATTTTGTTCATGGTATCACTGTTTTGGTTTGTTGTTCATTACCTCCTTCTACATGTTCATATTTATTCCTCTTCTTAGTTTAAAGCCCCAAATGTATTTAGCTCAGGATTTTTATCACTGTTTTATGCGATTTAATTGTTTAAATTTTATATTTTTGTTACGAGTTGTTTGTGTAACCGAAATTAGTATTAGGGTTTCAGTTTCCTTTCTTTCTGTTTATTTCCTAAGCTAAATATTCATGATATCTATATGTTTATGGATTTCTGTCATAGACGAGCATGAGTGATTAGTTGTTTACTTGAATCTTTAAATCCATGAATTTATGTGTTAACTACTGTTATTAATTCTTCTTGTAAAACAGTGTAACAACCTTTATGTGTGATTTGCTCATATATTGTTTGAGGTTGTTTTAAAAATGATAATTTGATTTAGGCCCTTGATTTTGCTGCCTATATTATTAGTCACAATTAGGTATTAACTTTCAGTTAATCATAGTTTGACCTAGTTTTAACTCACCGTTTAGATTGGCATGTTCATTTAACCTAAATAAACTGCCCCTTTGTTTCCTATTAGTTAATTTCCATAATTTGCTTCTAATAGCTAGTCATGGGAATTATACTAGCTTTGAAAATAGATGCTCATAAGTTCGTTAATTAGTCCTAATTTTGGTCCCAAAAGAATTTTGATTTTGGTAAAACTAAACCCCACCTAGGCTCAAGTAGAAACTAAAATAGACCTCGGTGTAAGAAAATTGACTAAGTCTAATAACTTAACTGATTTTCATTAATAAACCTAAAATCCTAAACAAGTCTGAAATCAGTTAGTAATTGAGCACCCTTAACTAACTAAGTCCTAATACTAGTTAAAAATAACTAATTAGTTTTAATTAACTATGGTAAGTTAATAGGATCTACTAACTCAAGTTAATAAGTAACCCCAATCAACCTTAACCCTAGTTACCTAAGGTAATTCACAGAGTTTAAGGGGTATTTTAGGATTTTTAGCTAGGGAATCTTGGGTGTAACAACCCAAGAACCTTCCAGAATAAACAAATCAGATTTTTAGGGGGTAAAAAAAGTAATTTTAGGGGCTGAGAATCTTCTAGAATAGGGCAGTTGTCCCTAAAGATAAGATTGACAGCTGCATTTGTACTATTTTCAGCTTATTGGATAGGGAATATGCTAAGCATATCCTATCCCAAATACCCCTATATATACACAACTTTTTACCACTAAATGGAATTTTGATGACTGGAAAAATACAACTTTTTTTGACACTCTGAAAATAAAAACACTCTCTTCTGGCTGCTGAAACATTCTGAAAAATATAGAAATACCTTCCCTTCGAAAACAAAAAGTTCCAAAAAAAAGTATTATTAAAAGGGAAAATCTGATTTCTTTTTGAAAACAAGCTCACAAATATATGGCCTAGTTCAGCTTCTATCTTCTCTCTTTGGATTCTGATTTTTGGAAGTTTTCTTCAAGCATTCATACTCAAGATTTCTGGGTTAATTCTTGCTGGGCCGCTTGGTCTTTTCCTTGGTTTTCTTTTCTTTGCTGCTGTTGAATCCTCTTTCTTCTTGCTTATTGTGGTCCATACTTGACCTTTATTTGGTCAAGTCTTTTTGCTATTTTTCTCTCTATTTTTCTCTCAAAAGGTATGTAACAATGAACTTTAGATAGAGTTATTGAATCCAGAACTTGTATTAAAATTGTTAGTTCATGTTGTGTTTTCTTTAAGATTGTATGAATCTGAATCTTCTTCCCCTCCATTCTTGATATAAAACTGAAGTAAGGTTACTATTATCTGAATGTATGTATGCAACTCCTGGAATCAGCTTGTTTATTTGCTAAGTCTCTGTTAATACATTTAGTATTTTGTAGTTAGATGTTAATTTCATATGTGTTTAGCATGTTAGAGTAATTCGCACTAGGGTAGATGAGTTTGATTCTTTAATAATCAAACTCGCCCCATGATGAGTGCACAAACTTAATATGTTGGTTGAAGTTTACCTTTCAGAAAAGGTATAAGGTATGTAGTTGAGAATGGCATTAAAGTGAGAATCTGAACCCTTGGGTGGTCAGATTCATCCTCTAAAAATGCCTAGGTAAGCAAAGTTCCTATAGAGTTCAGAATTATGTTAGTATTAGCACTTGGGTAGATGAATATGACTCTTTAATAGTCAAATTCACCCCTAGGTAGTGCATAAACCCTTTATGGATATAAAATGGATAATCAAAGGCTCCTTAGAGGAAAGAATCTGAATCCTTGATTATGATCATATTTATCCTCTTAAAATGCCTAAATAACCAAATTAAGGAATTAATATGGACTGAAGGTCCAAAGTATGAAAATGACATTTCGGAGTTGAGTTGATCCTTTTATGATCATATTCACACTAAGAAAGCACATAAATAATTCTGCCAGATAGTATAGTTTAAACACATGCAATATCAGGATTAAAATAGACCTCTTCATGGTCAGTTTGGTTTTGGTAGTTGCACAACACCTAAATTTTATTGGGGTGTTCTACAGATTATAAAGAGAAGGCTCAAACGTAAGACCTCAAGGGAGTTTCGAGTCAGCAAATTAGTTAGAATCTTATTTTTAGATTCTTTCATTTTGGAAAATGTATAGCTGCAGTCAAGTTATAACCCCCCCCCCTGTATTTCTTTAGCTTTCATTGTAATGTAATTCAAGACTGGACTGTACGCTTAATTTCAGTTTTATTCATGTTCCTGAAATTTCGAATTTACATTTTTGTCTGTTCTGCAAATGATATTAGACAAAAGAACGTACGTAAAATCTGTATAAAAACCCTGTTTGGATTTTGGGAAAATGGTTATTTCAAATTCAGTAGAGTTTCAACATGAATAGAATCAGTAGATTATCTTCAGTTTATCTTGTGTCTCATAAATATCCGAAAATCAGTGATACATACGCGTGAACTTTAATCCTTTAGAAGCATGAGACTAAGTTGTTTAGAATTGGTAAGGATCACTATTCCAAAATTAATAAAACTGCTTGTGGTATGATCTTTGTTAGAAATCACAAAATTCTAGAAGAAGTAGAGTAATTTCATCTTGCCCATTCGTATCAGAATTAACAAGTAACATATTTAGATATCTGAATTTCATAAGTGTATATATCTGAACAAACGAAGGACGTTCTGATTCCCATATTTGCCATTGTTGGCTAAAAACAAAATTCTTTTCAGAACTAGTAGTCCTATTACAAGGAGAGCTGACTTAGGATGGCCTAATGTGATAAAACGGGGCTAGATGAGGCCATAGCCCATAAGGTGCTGTCGTAGACCAATGAATATCGTTTTAGGAGAACTTCTAGGTAGAATGAATATCTTTAGTTCGAAATTTGATAAAAATCGATCATTACCTCAAAATTACAATAAACTACACTCGGGAGTGGCAACTCATGCCCCCGACCCCAACTCCAAACATTAACAAAAATGTACATAGCAACCACGGGTGCATTTCATCTGACGTGTTTGTTGTGTTCTCAAAAACAACAAGTGCACGCCATCGTGACTTGTTTAAGATAAATCCATAAACATCCTAATTGGTCTTAAAGCTAAAAATCTCCTTCAAATAGAGAACATAAAGAATGATCGAACATTGCCTCAAATAGGTGTTATAAAACCGTCACGACCATAGTCCTGACTACGTAATCTACAGTAGGGTGCGACAAATCATGTCCCCGACTTCAACTTCAAACTATATTAAAATCACGTGTTGTAATTGTGGGTGCATTTCATGTTGCGTAATTGTAACATGTCCAAAATCATAACTAGTGCACGTTCTTATGAGTTGTTTTCAAGATAAATCCATACTTATCAAAAGCGGCTAAATTTCAAAGAGTTTAAAGCTACAATAGGCTAAGACACGTAAACAATTAGATAATTTAGGCCAAATATTAATAGTTAAGCGACCGTGCTAGAACCACGGAACTCGGGAATGCCTAACACCTTCTCGTGGGTTAACAGAATTCACTACTCGGATTTAAAACAGAGCCAAAATTTCCTCAGTTTGGGATTTAATAAATAAACAGTGTTCCGGAACATCATCAAAAATCCGGGTGGCGACTCTGAAAACAACAAATAAATCCCAAAATCGATTATGTCACTTAAAGTGGAAAAACTACCTTATTACCCCTTCATTAATCCGGGGGTAGTGCCAAAGGAGGTGTGATAGTACGCTCCGACTGCCCGTCAGTCTGAGAATGAAACACTATGATCAACTCGACCTGACTACCCAAATCTCTCTGTACGGCTCTCCAAAACTGAGATGTGAACTAAGTACCTCTGTCAGAAATGATAGAAACTAGAACCCTATGCAATCATACAATCTCCCTGATATAAAGCTCAGCTAACCGCTCCAAAGAATAAGTAGTACCAACAGGAATGAAGTGCCCGGACTTGGTCAGCCGATCCACAATAACCCATATAGCATCAAACCTCCTCGAAGTTCGTGGGATTCCAACTACGAAGTCCATGGTGATTCGCTCCCACTTCCACTCCGGAATATCAAATCTATGAAGCAATCCACCTGGCCTCTGGTGCTCATACTTGACCTTCTGACATTTGAGACACCGAGCCATAAACTCAACAATATCTCTCTTCATCCGCCTCCACCAATAATGCTGCCTCAGATCCTGATACATCTTCGCGGCACCCGGATGGATGGAATACCGCGAACTATGGGCCTCAGCTAGAATCAAATCTCGAAGCCTATCCACATTGGGCACGCAATTTCGGCCCTGCATCCTCATGACCCCATCATCACCAACAATCACATTCCTAGCATCACCGCGACGGACCCTGTCCTGAAGAACAAACAGATATGGATGATCATACTGGCGTGCTCTAATCTGATCATAAAGAGAAGACCTGGAGGCTACACAAGCCAATACCCGCAGAGGCTCTAATAGATCCAATCTCACCAACTGACCTACTAAAGCCTGAACATCAAGTGCTAAAGGTCGCTCTTCTACTGGAAGGCAGGCTAAACTCTCCGCTCTGCGACTCAGGGCATCGGCCACTACATTGGCCTTCCCCGGATGATATGAGATAGTGAGGTCATAATCCTTGAGAAGCTCCAACCACCTCCTCTGATACAAATTCAGATCCTTCTGCTTAAGCAGATGCTGCAAACTACAATGATCAGTGAAAATCTCACAATGCACTCCATACAAATAATGACGCCAAATCTTCAAGGCGTGAACAATAGCTGCTAGCTCAAGATCGTGCACTGGATAATTCTTCTCGTGCACCTTCAACTATCTGGACGTGTAGGTAATCACCCTACCGTCCTGCATTAAAACCACTGCAAGGTCAACTCTCGAGGCATCACAGTAAATTGTATAAGAACCTGAACCTGTAGGAAAAATCAATACCGGAGCTGTAGTCAAAGCTGACTTGAGCTTCTAAAAGCTCCCCTCACACTCCTCAGTCCACCTGAACTGAGCACCCTTCTGGGTCAGTCTGGTCATAGGTGCTCCAATAGATGAAAATCCCTCTACGAAACGGCGGTAGTACCTTGCCAAACCAAGGAAACTGCGAATCTCAGTAGCTGATGACGGTCTAGGCCAACTCTGCACCGCTTCTACCTTCTCCGGATCAACCTGAATACCCTCACTGGACACCACGTGCCCCAAGAATGCTACTGAATCAAGCCAGAACTCACACTTTAAAATTTTTGCATACAATCTCTTCTCCCTTAAGGTTTGAAGCGCAACTCTCAAATGCTGCTCATGATCTTCCCGAGATCGGGAATACACCAAGATATCGTCAATGAAAACGATGACGAAAGAATATAGATAAGGCCGAAATACACTGTGCATCAGTGCATAAAGGTTTTTGGGGCATTGGTCAGTCCGAATGACATAACCAGAAACTCATAATGACCATATCTAGTCTTGAAAGCAGTCTTGGGGATGTCTGGCCCCCGAATCTTCAACTGATGATAGTCGAAACGCAAGTCAATCTTAGAAAATACTCTGTCACCCTGCAACTGATCAAACAAGTCATTTATATGAGGCAAGGGATACCGGTTCTTCACTGTAACTTTGTTCAGCTGTCGATAATCAATACACATACGCATAGAACCATCCTTCTTCTTTACAAACAACACCAGTGCACCCCAAGGTGACACACTAGGCCAAATGAACCCCTTATCTAGGAGTTCCTGAAGCTGGTCCTTTAATTCTTTTAGTTGCGATGGTGCCATACGATAAGGTGGAATAGAAATAGGCTGAGTGCCTGGCACCAGGTCAATACCAAAATCAATGTCCCTGTCAGGTGGCATGCCTGGCAGGTTTGCAGGAAACACGTCCGGAAATTCGCGGACCACAGGAACCGAATCAATAGTTTATTCTCACCACTGACATCCCTCACAAAATCTAGATACGATGAGCACCCGTTCTCAACCATACGCTGAGACTTTAGGTAGGAAATCACCCTGCTAGGCATATAACCAGAAGAACCTCTCCACTCAACCCTCGAACATCCGGGCATAGTTAAGGTCACGGTCTTAACGTGACAATCAAGGACGGCATGACACGGAGATAACCAGTCCATGCCCAATATCACATCAAAATCGACCATGCTGAGTAATAATAGGAAAACTCGAGTCTCCAGACCCCAATAGATATCGCACACGACCGATACACACGGTCCACAATAATAGTATCGCCCACCGAAGTCGACACATGAACATATGTAACTAAAGACTCACGGGGCATATCTAGAAAATGGGCAAAATATGAAGAAACATAGGAATATGTAGAACCAGGGTCAAATAAAGATAAAGCATCTCGTCAACAGACTGAGACAATACCTGCGATCACTACATCGGAGGCCATAGCATCTGACCTAGCTGGAAAGGCATACATACGGGCATGGCCTCCACCTGCTCGACCTCCCCCTCTGGGGTGGCCTCTAGTTGACTGACTACCACCCCTGGATGCCTGGGTGGGTAGTGAAGTAACTGGAGATGAAGTCGAAGGCTGGCTCCTCAGTTGAGATGGACCTCCAAGAAGATGAGGACATTGCCTCCTCATATGCCCAAACTCTCCACACCCGCAACAGCTCCCTGAAGCTGGAGACTGGGACTGAAATGAACCCCTGGTACCAGAATGGCCACTACGAGAACCATGTATAAAAGAACCCTGAGTTGATGGTGCTCGAGCTGTAATCTGGGTTGGAAGGGCACCGAATGAAGAATGGCTTGGCTGGAAACCGCGGGGACCATGCCCCGAAGATGCACCACTTTAGGCTGGGCAGCCTGACCGAGGAGGCCTGAATGAACGAACCCTTCCATGATGAAACTGCCCCCTGGAAGGAGCATCACTAGAACCGCCCAGTCCACGAGGCCTTTTGGCCTCCCCCTCTACCCGCTTCTGGTGGCGGACCGACTTAATAACTCGAGCAATATCAACAACCTGCTTGAATATAGCATCTGATACTCTCTCCCGGGTCATGAAAAGGCAGAGCTGATAAGTAAGGCCATCTATAAACCTCATAATCCTCTCCCTATCAGTAGGGACCAACTCGGTGGCATGGCGAGCCAACTCCAAAAACCGCATCTCGTACTGTGTCACTGATAGCTCCCCCTGATGCAGCTGCTCAAAATGCCTGTGCTGCTCCTTCCGGTGAGACTAGGGTACATACTTCTCCAAGAATATAGTGGAGAACTGCTGCTAGGTAAGGGGTGCTGAACCAATAGACATACGCCTCTCAAAAGACTCCCACCAAGTGAAGGCAGCACCAGAGAACTGAAAAGTAGCAAATGAGACCCCACCGATCTCCAAAATCCTAGCAGTACGCAACATCCTCTGGCACTTATCTAGAAAACCCTGGGCATCCTCGCCCTCAGCACCACTAAATATCAGAGGCTGTAGTCTACTAAACCTCTCCAGCCTACGTTGCTCATCATCTGGCATAGCTGGGACCATGAAGTCCTGAACTGGAGCAACCGGCTAGGCTGGAACTGCCCCTAGTGTCTGCTGGCCCTGAGTAGCCTGCTCAGGTGTTCGGGTAACTAGAGTCTGACTGCCTCCCCCGGCCTGAGAAGTAGCGGCAACTACCTAAGCAAGGGTGGTACACACCGTCAAGATCTGAACCAAGGTCTCTTGAAGACCCGGAATAACAATAGGCACTGTCGGTGCCTGAGCCTGTCCCGCTGGAACATCTACGGGGGGAACATGATCTTGAGTAGTAGGGGGATCAACTGATACTGCCCTGACTGTCACACGGGCTGGCCCCCTACCTCTACCACGGCCTCGACCACGGCCTCGACCCCTCACTGGTCTAGTCGGTGGCTGATCGCTCTGATCGGCGGCGCGAGTCCTCACCATCTGTGAGAGAATGAAACAACAAAAGTTTAGATTTCCAGAACCAATCAAACGGCACGACAGAATTCAAGAAAATGAGATTGTTTTGAAGGGTTCTGTAGCCTCTTGAAGATAAGTACAAACGTCTCTGTACCGATCCGCAAGACTCTACTAAACCTGCTCATGACCGTAGAGTCCTATGTAACCTAGGCTCTGATACCAACTTGTCAGGACCCCAAATCCTAAGCCGGTTGTGATGGCGCCTATCATGGAACTAGGCTAGCCAACCATTTCTGATTATCAATATATCCCATAATTTCACCAAAATTTAGTAGATTTTAAAAATATCAGAAAGAGATAAACAAATACACACTTCCCCAAAACCCGGAGGCAACTGTCATGAGCATCTAAGACTGAAAATACAATGTACAACAGTGACTTGCTACAAGAAAGTCTGAGGTACAAAAGACCAAAAGAAACTATAATCTGAGGGAAAGAAAGGAGGTGAGCTGGGGACGCTGAGCAGCTACCTCAATCCTCGGACAACTCCAAGCTCGTCCGGAAATCAACTAGCGAGATGGTCTGGTACCTAGATCTGCACATAGAGGTGCAGGGAGTAACGTGAGTACGCCAACTCAGTAAGTAATCAATGTAATGAAAAACTTGAGTGTAGTGATGAGCCATTTAAATCATATAAATCCATATAATGAATAACAGTGGAAATGAGCAAATCAATTCAAAAATCTACAATTCCGAATATTTCATAAAACCCCGGTTTCATTTAAAAATCTTGTATGAAAACTTTTACCCAACATTTATTATCAGAGGCTTAGTGTAAAGGAGAGTGAAAACAACATTTTCATAGAATATAAGCCCCTCGGGCACAATATCACTCACAATAAAGCCTCTTGGGCAAGCCTCTCAGTCACTCGTGACTCCACTATTAGTTTCTCATGCTCTCACTTAACACTCGTACTCAGCAAGTACCATGAACACACACAACTGCTGCGGTGGGTAGCCTGCTCCACTACATTTATCATACATATATATATTTATACTGCTGCAACGTGCAGCCCAATCCATATAATAGTCGACTGCGCTCACTGGGGGTGTACAGACCCCTGAAGGGGATCCTTCAGCCCAAGCGCTACATCTGCTGCGGCATGCATCTCGATCCATATATATAACATATATTACTGCGGCGTGCAACTCGATCCATATATATATAATCTATATTTCTATGGCGTGCAGCCCAACCCACATATAATATATAGAACATATATTGATGCAGCGTGCAGGCCGTCCCATAATTATCCTCACATACCCGGTGCTCGGCCTAACACATATATACTGCTGCGGCGTGCAACCCGATCCATAGCTATCCTCACATACTCGGCTCTCGACCTGACTCAGTCACCCTCACAAGCCACTTGGGCAATTTATCTCAACTCACGGGGCTCAGCTCCAAATACTTTTTAGAGTTTTCAAGTAGTGTGATAACAGTGAGAATAACAGCAAGTATGAAACATGGCTGAGTTCACAATTTACTAACATGATAGTGGTAGAATAGTGTAAAAGTACCCCCTGAGGGTCTAAACAGGTCGGCACAAGGCCCCAATCATTTTAAATATCCCTAAGGGTCTAAACAGGTCGGCACAAGGCCCCAAACATGGCTCACATCCCATAAACAAGTATAAACTTCTAAAATGCAGGATATCATAAGGTTTCAAATTGAATACGCGGCTTAATAGTCTTTACGATACGGACCAAGTCACAATCCCTATCGGTGCACGCCCCCACGCTCGTCACCTAGCGTGTGCGTCACCTCATTTATCAACACAATATCGAATAAACGGGTGGCATACCCTCAGGTTTAGAGTTACAATCGTTACTTACCTCAAAACAGCCCAAAAGCTACTCCGCGATGTGCTTGCCCCTCGAATTGGCTCCCAAATTCTCCGAATCTAACAAAAATCAGATTAACAAACAAAACCCAATCGAAAGATATAAATTTTACCACAATTCTCGAAATTCGGCCAAATCTGAGCCCCGGGCCCACGTCTCGAAACTCAATAAAATTTACATCACTAGAAACCTCGTCCTCTCACGATTCTACACGTACCAAGAACACCACAATCGGACCACAATTGCCTACCCAAATCGCAAAAGAATTTCCAATCTTCCTCCCCATTTTCCCAACTTTTCCCACTTTAATTCTTCAAATTACAAGCCTAATCCGAGTCAAAATAGCATAAAAACGAGTTATATAGCCCGGGAACTTACCTCCACTGAAGACCCTCGAACACCTTCTTCAATTTGCTCTCAAATAAGCTCCACATGCATGCAACAATGGAAAAATAACCAAAATTTCGCGGAGCATTCTTTTATACTGTTCTGCCCAATTAATCTGCACCTGCGGACCTTTCCTCGCACCTACAGACCCGCACCTGCAATCCCAGGTGCGCACCTGTGAAAACCCACTAACAGTCCAAATTCTCGCACCTGCGGTCCCTTTTCCGCACCTGCGGCTTTGCAGGTGCAGCTAATTCTTCGCACCTGCGGACTCCTCCTACCTAGCCTCTTTTCGCACCTGCACCTAGACCTTCGCACCTGCAGCGTCACACCTGCGGTTTCGCACCTACGGCTGCCCATCCGCAGGTGCGGCCACACCAGCAACTTAACACGAGCAGCTTTTTGCTGCAATTTTCCTAAGTTCAAACCTCCGCCAACCATCCGAAAGCAATCCCGAGCCCCTCGGGGCCCCAAAAAAATATACCAACACACCCTATAACATCATTCAAACTTATTCAAGCCTTCGAAACACCAAAAACAACATGAAAACACCAAAATTACACCAAATTCAAGCTTATGAACTTTGAAACTTCTAAATTTTACCAATGATGCTGAAACCAGCCAAAGCACATCCGATTGACCTGAAAATTTGCACACATACCCAAAATGACATTACGAACCTGCCCAACTATCAGAATTCCATTCCGACCCAGATAGCCTATTTTCCACTGCCGATCGGAAATCGCCAAAAACTAAGTTTCGCCAATTCAAGTCTAATTCTACACCGGACATCAAAACTTCATTCCGAACACACTCCTAAGTCCCAAATCACCGAACGAAGCTATCCGAACCATAAAATCCACATTCCGAGGTTGTTTACCAATAAGTCAACTCTCAATTGACTTTTTTAACTATTAGGCTACTTTAAGAGGTCTAAGTGTCTCAATTCTCACCACGACCACTCCGAACCCAAACCATCCGACTCAACACAACAAAAACAGGCTAAGCAACATCTGATAAAGCATAAATGAGGGAAACGGAGCTAATCTCACGAAATGACTGGTCGGGTCGTTACACGAGTGTATCCTTCTTTCTCTGACAGTGAGAAATGGATGCTTATGCGGGTTTCCTTGACGGTTTCGGAATCTCCCAAGTTGAATATCTCGGTCTCATCCATGTTGGACTTGGGATTGTTCTCAAAGTTCTCCACTTCTCTGACAATTTCCTCAGTATTACGTCCTCATCTTCTATTTCTTCCGAGTTACTGTCCTTCTGTTGCATTGTCTCATTAAATGTCACAGTTGTTGGTTCATCAAGGTAAGAAATAGTAATGTTGTAGGGATAAAGATATGAAAGAAAAAATAGTAATAATAAAACATCAAGGCATTTAAAATGTTAAATAAAATGATTTCAAATAATGTTTTTAGAAACGGAACACTGAAAATATTATTTGAAACTAAATGCCAAAGAGGAAATCATTTTCAAAAGTAAACAATGCTATCAGTCTTTTTACCCCAAGACTCGTCCGGCCCTTGATTGTTTAGCGGTCCAAATCTTGAGAGATGCTCCCTTCTCCACTGTTTGGATAGTGAGGCCTTCTTCCTCCTCCTCCTCAACTATTACACAACAATCCATATCACCGTCTTCCAAGAACAAATTCCTCAATGCTGCCAAGTATTCTTCTTTCTTTGATCCCCATATTGTATCGGCCTGGTGGAAGGTCTGATTCAGGTGCGGCACGGGTTTCTCAAGAGGATAGTATGGACCATGCCATGGTGGCGACCAATTCTGATATTCCTTCCAGGTATACTGATATCCGAGCCCGAAGGTTGTGCCATGGCGCTTCAGCTATACTGGTTTGGAGATACCTTGAAGCTTTTTACCAAGCCTCTTACCCGGTTCATACCCTGCTCATGCCAGTATGCTCTCTATTTTTCTACTCCACCATTTATCCTTCAATCACGTTAACACGTTTGATGCGATGGTAGGTTTCTCCACCTAGCTTCCTTCTATTTTCTACCACTGGAACATTCTGACTGGTGTAAATGGGGTTGCTTCCATCTCTATGGATGATCACTTCCTGATGGTTCCATTCAAATTTTACCGCTCGGTGAAAAGTAGATGCGACAGCCCTAGCGGCATGTATCCAAGGCCACCCCAGCAGCAGATTGTAGGAGGCGGATATGTCTAGTACCTGGAATTCAACATCGAACCAGGTAGGACCCATTTACAAGCATAGGCTGGTTTCTCCAATCATGGCTCTTTGCGACCCATCGAATGCTTTCACATTCATAGATCCTGCTCGTATTTCATGTAGGCCCTTGCCCAACCTCTTCAGAGTTGTCAAGGGACAGATGTTGAGGCTGGACCCTTCGTCTATCAGAACTTTGGAAATGAACTTATCTTCACATTGCACTGTGACGTGCAGTGCCCAATTATGGCTTAATCCTTCAGGTGGCAATTCGTCTTCATGGAAGGTGATCTTATGGATTTCCAACACTTGTCCCACCATATTGGCCATTTCTCCGCTAGTAATTTTGTTGGGCACATATGATTCATTCAGTACCTTCATCAGAGCGTTCCTGTGTGCTTTAGAATTTTGCAGCAATGACAGGATGGATATCTGGGCGGGAGTCTTATTCAGCTGATCAACAACGGAATACTCCCTCTCTTGTACTTTCCTCCAAAGGCTTTCAGACCATTTTCAATGATGGGTTGTTTGTTAGAAGCTTTCTTACTAGTCTCTCCCAAATGCTCATGTGTGTAAAATTCTTCCTGTTCTGGTTATTCCTTGTCCAACGCCAGAATCTTCCGTATTTTCTTTCCCATTTCTCCTTGCTTCGGAAACATAATCCTAAGGTACAACGTTGGAATTGGAAGGTGGTGTGGATGTCACCGTCACAGTGAAAGATGTGGATACTTCTACCTCAAACACTGCAGGTGTAGCTGCAGGTGGTGTCACTTCTACTTCAAAGGGAGCCGGTACGGCTACCTCAACTTTGAATGGAGGTTGTACCTGTACGATAGTGGGATTGAGTGTGACTATCGGCTTCTTAGGATTATCACCTTCGAGAATAAGTCTGATTGATCCCTCGGAATCGCATTCTTCATCAGTTTCTATTACATTGACTCCTTCACCCCTATGATCTGGGAGGGGGTCGTTGCGGACATTGGGTGCGGTTTCTTTCTCCTGTATAACCTTGGTATCCATCAGTGTTTGGATCTTATCTTTCAGGGTGCAACAATCATCAATAGTATGCCTCTTCATACCGGAATGGTATGCACACATCTTGTTTGGGTTGACCTGTTGTGATGAGTTTTCCATATCCAGGGCGGGAATAGGGATGACATATCTAGAAGCTTTTAATCGTTCATACAATTGGTCGATGGGTTCAGAAATAGGGGTGTATTGTCTAGGTGGTTTGCGATCAAAATTGGGCCTGGGTTTTTGGTAATTTGGACGAGCTGGAGGTGAATGATAATATGCTGGTTGGGTATTATAGGTTTGGTAGGCGGTAGCGGGTTGAGGATATCTGGGAGGTGAAGGTTGGGATGTGGGTGGAGCTGTTCGGTACACAAATGGATATTGCGGACCTTGGACAACCATTACTGTTCGCACTTCTTTCTTCTTTGATATGCCACCATATTGTAGTGCTTTATTCGTGGCCTGTAGTGCCTCGAAATTTGTCACCATTTCACTTTTGACACCTTCCTCGATCCTTTCTCCGAGCTTGATGATAACGGAGAACTTGTGATTCTCTATTACCATTAACCTTTTGTAATATTGTGGATCCTGAGCCTTGAAAAAGAACTTGTTCATTTTCTCTTCATCTAATTCCGGCCTGACCTTCACTGCTTCTGACCTCCATCGAGTAGCGTACTCGTGGAAAGTCTCAATGGGCTTCTTCTTGATATTCTGGATATAGAAGACATCCGGTGCATTTTCTGTGTTGAATCTGAACCTATCCATGAAGCCTGACGCCATGCTTAACCAATTGGCCAATTTTTTGGGATTTTGACATATGTACCAAGATAGAGCGTGTCCAGTAAGGCTTCTCATGAATAGCTTCATGCAAATATTTTTGTCCTTTCCAACCCCTACGAGCTTGTCACAGTAAGTTCTCAAATGAACCTCTGGGTCACCCGTTCCATCAAACATTTTGAACTTGGGAGGTTTGTAACCCTCCGGCGGTTCTACATCTGGCTGAATGCACAAATCCTCGTAATTCAGGCCTTCGATTCCTTTGCCTTCTTCAACCCCCTGAACTCGGCCTGTGAGTTTCTTGAGCTCCTCTTCCATGTTCTTAATGAGTAGGTCCTTCTCGGTGGATTCTGTTGTATATGAGATTGGTTGAGTAGAGTGGGGTAAGGTCTCCACGTATATGGGGTTGTTTTGGTGAAGGCCAGGAGTTTGGGTATAGTGGTGATCATTGGTTGAATTTTGAGGATCGAGGATAGGGTGTGGGGTATTCTGAGGAGTGCGGTAAGTCATTTGGTGTCGGAGTACTCCGACCATCAGCATGTGCTGTGTTGTCGCCACTCATATTATCCATCTTAGTTTTCCCTTTTCCTTTTGATGCACTTGGAGGAGGAGGAGGTGGAGGATCTCTGGATCTGGTGTGATATGCTGATGATGCCAGTGTGCGTGAACCAACCTTAGGGGATGGGAATAATCAAAAAGAAAGAAAAAAAAAAGGTAACCAAGTTAGTGAGAGTTTTGAAAAATGTTTGCATTATTTAAACACATATTGCAGGAATGTAAATTCGCGTCCTAATTTGGGAGCATCGTTGTGTTCGAGGTAGGCCTAGCGACAAGTAGATTTGGAGAATTTTAATGCCAATAATTGCCTCATTTCATTAACGCAATAAATAAGACGAATCTAAAATGAAAATAAGGTAAGTCGCTAATGGAATTTGGCCTTATTACATTTGAAAATCAAAACAAATAAGCCTAATCTACTTGGTCCCATAAGGACCTTCACTATATCTGGTTCTCTTGGCTCCATTGATCAGGTTCCCCAGGTCTCGCATGTCCAGCAGCAGGTATGCTCTGGCGAGATGTCCTCCTTCGATACCTTCAGCATTCTGGCAGTCTATGACTCTTTTCCTCATCTTCCCTTCCAAATCCATCAGATCTGGCTCCAGATATTCTAGCCTTTCATTCGATCTGGTAGCTATTTCCCTCCATTCATTGATTAATTCCATATTAGTCTTGTGTTGTTCCAGATGCCCAGCCTCGGACTCACGAGCCATTTTGCACAGTCTGTTATACTTCACATGTGCTTCGGCAGCCTCATCTATGACTCTGTTCCCTCGACCGGCCTTTGGCTCGACTATTCCTGCTATGCAGTCCTCCAACCATGATGGGTAAAAGTACACATGCCCCGTGTGATATCGATCCGGCTCGATGGTGTCCCTTTCCACAATAATCTTCAAGTGCCACATATGTTGAGCTTCGCATGTATATGGGATGTCATCATCTTGGAAATCTCATCAAGTTCCCATTGAAATAGGATCCACACAAGGAAAAGCACTTTCCATTCGTTGGTTATTAGCGGCATCCCGAAAATGTCCGGGTCGAACTATGGCTTTCAAATTAAGTTCCGAAGTAGTGGATTCCCTGTAGTGACTCATTTTTTAGACTCGTGGTATAATCTATTTTCTACCAGATTATCTCATGATCCTGATAGGAAAATAGGGGTATATACCTCTTAACTCGATCAACACCAAGTGTAGAGTGTCCCTAGATCGGATGATGAACTCAACTTGGTCCTCAGTCAAGTTGTTGAAAAATTTTACCCATTCTGTAGCATTCTCCGGTTGAGCAAACCTATCTGGGATAAATGTCATTCTATTGGGGTGATGAAAGGCTATGTGATCGTTCCACGGCCTTCGCGGAAACTCTTGGAGGTATTGACCTCTTTGGAAATATTCTAGCAACCAAATTTGTAGTAGCAGATTACAACCCTCGAAGTGTTTGAACACCTTCTAGCAGCGATCCAAGGCCTGGTATATGTCTGCGATAGTCATAGGGACAATAGTATATTTTTGTCCCTCGATTCCCCCATTAAAGCTTTGGTTACCATGGCCAGTCTGGTGTGAACTATGTCTTTTTTTCTTGGATACACTATCATACCCAAGAAGCAGACGATAAATATGAAAACCCTGCGATGAATCCAACCCAAGGAAGTGATGGAGAACTCGTCATGGAAGATACAGTAGTATTTGCTGTGACCGTATCGTTCATAAAGGAAGTCAAAGGGTACATAGGACTTCTTTAGACACACCAAGTCGTCATTCTTTTTCAAACCCATCATTTTCAGAAACCCTCTGGGAGTGCGATTTTCCAGCACCAATAAATCGGAACTGTCCCAAGGTAGTCCAGCGAATCCCCTTATTTCCTCCAAAAGAGGGGTCATTTCTATGTTGCCAAAATGAAACACGGCCCTTTCTCCGTCCTAGAACATGGTAGGAGCTTCGATCAACATGTTGTTTGGTTGGATATCTATTAAGGAAGGTAGGTTTCCAAGGACTCTTTTCACATGGTTTTATCAATTGACGAAAGGTCTTCCCACCAATCTAGCAACAATGGTGGTATGTCACGGACCATGCCGAACCTGGGGACTTCGTGCCTCATTTTTTGCAAAACAAATAGAGTTAGACCCTTTCCCCCTCCAGATTCGACTATTTATACATAAATGATTTAGCATATTGGCACTTATTTCTCTAAATTAATGCACAGATCGTGGTTGTGTCCGTTGGGATTATGGAAAACCCGGTAGACTTTGGACAAGGCTTTTCTGAAAGGGTTATTATGTGGACAACATATTAACCCAGTCTAGGTTTGACCATGATGCATGTACAGTTATAATCAGAGTAAGGTTTATATAGAAGTCTAGACTAGTACCCTCAAGCGGACGACTTGAGGGGGAAAGGCACGGAACTGTCGACTGCACCGCTGATCGACTAGTTTTACCGCAAATAAGCCTTTCCAAATTCAAATAGGGTGATATAAGAAGGGTGCAACACTCATCAAGCATTGCTATGGTATTAATTACGCACGAGCGGAATATGATGTTGAGCATGATTTATGCGACAAAAAATAGCACGTTGTCACGTATTTGCACGACGAAAAAATAATAAATGCGGTATTTAATAATTGTAATGGAATTTAAGAAATAAAACAAGGAGACAAGTCAGTTTCCATAGTAAAGAGTAATAAAAAAAGAAAGAGAAATCGTAAATAACTAAAGATAGGCAAATAAATACACATAAAGTGGGAAGGGAAGGGGAAGGGGTATGCAAGTATTAACGAAATAATAAAGACTAATTCACAAAATCAGGTTCTTTATGGTAAGAGCCTAGAAATATCCCCAGCAGAGTCGTCATGCTGTCGCGCCCCCCTTTTTCTCGCGAAATCGAGTTTCGACATTTCTGGGACAACTCCTTCTTTTTGAGATTGGGTAAGAGATTGGAAGATTCGCCACCTAACGGATTAAGGTGCGTTAGGGCACCTACAGAAATTAACTCATAAACCAGTTTGCATCACTAGAGTTCGGGTAAGGGCTCAAATTACCTCGAGGGGAAGGTGTTAGGCACCCCTCGAGATCCACAATGGTGGGTCCCGGCCAAACTTAAATTAATCGAATTAGTATAAAAGGGGAGGAAAACAATTCGGACAATACAAGTTACTTTAAACATGATTAAAGGGGGTCCTAGGTTTTTTAGCCTATAGTATCATTCCATGCAATACTTTGTAACTTCCCCAAGTTGGGGTGTTACTCATAGCATTAGCGTATGGGATATCATCTCTTTACTACCCAATTACTATCTTTCCATTGTTACCTAAGCTTTCTAATAGCTTCTAGCTCGTTCCTTATGCATGCACTACTCGTCCCTTACCTATGGCCCTGGAGGTGTTAAGACCTCTATTTAGGATGGTTCTAGACCAATCTATGTTACTTAAAAATGATAAATCTAGGTGACAAACAAAAGACAAATAGGACTTTCAAATAGAAAATAAGGACTCACATTGACCTCCACACATAAACAACAAAAGCACGGAATTGAATCAGCAAACTTTATTAATTTTAGGATCCTATAGGCAGTATATCTATATGAGCAGAAACAGAATATAAAGATAGTTTTATTAAGGCGAGCATTGTGTCCTATTTATTTGCCTACTAGTTTTATTCAGCGCGAGTCTGGGCATATCAAGAAGGTAATATGTCACAATTTTTAGCCCAGAATCATTAATGAGTCCTCCAGATTGCATAGGTGATGGTCAGAATTGGTTGAATTCATAATTGATTAACAGAATCCTATAGGTATGATTTCTACGACTTTACAAATCACAGACCTATAAACATGGTTTCTAAGTGTAATACTGATTTTAACTCATAAAGACAGGTTTTTATTCCTTTTAAATCCTATAGGCATGCTTTCTAATTGCTGAATTGATTTAAACCCCTATAGGCATGATTTCTAATTGTTGACTCAATTTAAACCCATGTAGACATGATATCTATTAGTTTAAATACTATATGCATAATTTCTAGGTTTGAAATTGATTTTTATTCTTATAGCCATGGTATATATTAACTGTATGTGGGCAGAAATTAAGCAGATTGCCAAGAAAAGATTATCATTCAAACAAACAGGATCCTATAGACATAGTGATTAATGCACGTTTTGTTGAAAATATGTGTGGATCCTATGAACAGGATTTCTAATGCAGAATTAAACGAAAAGTCCTATAAGCATGATCTCTAGTATGCAAATGTGAAAAAAGAATAAAAATAATCAGGAAAATCCTATAGGTGGGATCTTTAAACACAGCCTAGTACTCACGTAATTCAATCAGCACAATTAAATCCTATAGGCAGGAATTCTACCCAGTATTTTTGACAAAGATATAAGAACCCNCCCCCCCCCCCCCAGATTTTACTAATTAACCCCAAATCTGTTATTACAGTGATTATTACATCCCAGAGTATTGAAGGAATTATATAATAGTAAAAATTATACTATAGGGAGCCAGGCCCAATCTAAACCCGGAAACCAGGCCTGCAAACATAACAGCTTGGGAGCATAGTATTGATCCATCCATGGTACATTAAATTCAGGCTTTCAGTGCGTCAAAGTTCCCAAGGGCTTCAGGAACCCTGGGCAATGCTCACACCAGAACCATATTCAGAAAGATAACTCATAAAATGTTGGAAGACCAGACGCAATGTGTCAGATTTCAAAGGAGTCTCAAGGACCCTAGGGAGTGCTCACCTAGGGGTGGTGAGAACCTAAATGACTAAGAGTAGGAGTTTGAAAACCAGTGCATAAAGGGTAAGGGGGCAGGTTTTTTTAAAAATAGTTCATCTTTAGAAGCAAGCAAATTCAGAATACAGAATTGCAAACAGAACTGCATAAAGAAACAAACAAAGTTCATGTTCAACATGTAGTTCAAGCAGATTGTCATGTGATTAGGTTAAATATTAAAGCAGTAATGGCTTGAACACAGAGACAGAAACAGACTGGACTTATAACATATGATTACATGCTTGCATTGTCTGGCAAAGATCAGTATCAGACTTGAACATTAAGCTAACTTAGGGAAGATGAGTCACATTATTGGAAGTAACTTAGTTTAGCATTATCACTAAGTGGGATCATGTAGTCACATAGAAAGCAGAATCATGCTGAAGACTTAAATAGACTAATCGAATAAAGCATATAGAACAAAATAGAATAATAGGAGTTAAGGCATACCAGTTGAGAAGAAAGCAAACAGAAATGCAATAGCAGCTTAAGTTACAGAGAATCTAGCATTGGCTTCCAGCGGGCCAAATAGTGCAGAAATCAGAACAATAGAACAAAGAGAGGGCTTAAGTTTTTTTTTTTTTGAGAAACAGAAAGTTGTAAAGTTGTTCAGTGAAAAAGTTATTTCTCGAGGGGTTGTAAAGCGTGTTGAAAATCAGAACAAGGAAAGGGCTTTTATAGCACACAATGGATCAATCAACAGGACAAAATCAAGCAAGGTACTACTTAATTGAAGGAAAAACCTTATTGAGAATTAATTAGTAGTTAAGATCTAGGTTAAATAAGGTAGGAAATAATTCCAAAAAATCAATTATAAGTCGGTTCTAATAATCAAAGAATAAAAATCATGCCAGTAAGGGAAATAAAGAAAATAGCACAAGTTATTAATCACATATTAGTCTAAATAAGGTAAGAATAGGTGAATCTAATAAGGAAATATTTGTACTAAAGGAAAGCTGATTTCAAACCCTAGTCAATTAACACTTAATTGAAAAAATTAAAGGCAAGTCAGCAGAAACAATACTAAATAATCGTAACCCTAAGAGATAGACATATAGATGAACTAATTAAAGCAAGTAAAAATCAGTCGAAAAGTAAATAAGAAAATCAGAGATGAAACCTTTAAATGTTAAATATTTTCTTGCAAAAATCCGTTAGAACCAAAACCCTAGTTTTAGGGTAAAAATCGATCATAAAATAATAAAAGATGTAAGAAACAGAAATATCAAAATTTTAAAGGGGAAATACCAAAACAAACATTAAATCGTTTTAGATCTAACAAGATCTAAGCAGATTTATCCAGGAAATAACCAGGTTCATATAAAAATAAAGAGAAGTGAACCAAATCTAGTTTGAACTAGAGATTTGAAACCATAAAATACGAAAACATTCATACTCACAGGTATCAGCGTGAACATAGACGGAATAATCGAGATATGAGAGACTTTGAACCAGAGTTGGTTCGAGTCTCTTGGGATTCACATCAAGTAACATAAAAATCATATAACCAGTGGAGAGATGAAGCTAAATAAGGCAGGGGATCGAAGGAAAATCCCATGAATCAAGCGGAAATATGTGACGGCGGGGCTAGGGTTTGAGGGGGTGAGAGAGAAAGGACGGCGAGTTGGGAGAAATGAAGGTAAGGCTTTGGGTCTTGGTATATTAAAAAGGAAGGTTGATTCAGGGCCGTTGATCTTCTGAGATCAATGACCAGGATTAGATATAGGTGGAGAGGGTTATTGGATGGGTATTGGGTAGTTGGGTATTGAATTATAGGGTTATTGGGCTGATAGGGTATTGGGCTATTGGGTCGGTCTGAAAAATTTAATTAAAAGGGGCTATGTTTTAAATACTCAATTAAATCAGTAAAATAATTTATAAAAATAATAAATAAATGATAAAAATTCTATTTGTATATGAAAAATGATTTAAAATAATTACTTAATATTATAAAAATATATTTTTCGTGTAAATAAAGTAATTATGCATGCATGGGTTATTATTGCAAAGTTATTGTAATTATTACCTAAAGATACACATATAATTATGCATATAATTATTAAAGCTTAATATAAATATAAATAGTAAAAATTAATTAATAAAATTATTATAAAATCATTTGTGACACAATTAGTAATTATTTAGATAATAAAATGCTGGAATAAATTAATTAAAAATCCTTTAAAATTACAGAAAGTTATGCAAAAATACTAGTTGATGCTCATGCACTATTTAGAAAGTATGTATGTATTTTTGAAATATATATGGAAAAAATTGGGTATCAACAAGGTCTGGCTGGAAAATCATAACATCGGGGTTGGGCCCCACCACCTTGAATCATATCCCTGGGAAGGCTTCTAGTTGGCGGGCCTCCACCTCTAACGGCCTGACCTCCACTCTAACAATCTGGCCCTTACCTCTAACTGCCTGACTCGTGCCTCAGGCTAGCTGAGAAGGCGGTACAGCTACTGGTGCCTGAACCATGGCACGAGAAATCTGGTGTTGTGACCTGCTTGACGCACGAGGGAAATCTGGTGTTGTGACCTGCTTGACGCACGAGGGAAATATCTAGCAATGTGCCTCGGATCACCATAAGTATAACAAGACCTTGGCTGCTGAGACTGCTGGCCGGCAAACTGACCTTGTTGGCCTGAATAACCACCCTGAAAACTCTGAAGATAAAGGTGCACTGATAAGAGCTGGCGGTGCACTGTAGGCTGGCGATCTATAATGACCCGACCGGTTGTTTTAATAATTTAAGCTCCGTTCGGTGGCATAAGGTCTTGAACAACTTCACATTTCTTATACTAACCTGCGTGCATGGTTGGATTCAGTTACCAGATGATTCGGAGTCGAATTGAAAGAAGGATTTTTGTTTTGGAAGCTTAAGCGGTGGAATTTGGCTGGACTTTGAATTTTTATGTAAACGGCTCCGAAATAAGTTTTGGATGATGTCAACAACTTCGAATGGTGATATTGAGCTTAGGCGTGCGTCCGAATTTGGACTTGGAGGTCCGTGGAGTAATTTGAGACAATTCGGCGAAAGTTGGAACATTTGAAGTTTGAAAATTGGAGTGGTTTGACCACAATTGACTTTTTGGGATATTAGGGTCGGAATGTGATTACGAGAGTTGTAGTAGCTCTGTTATGTGAATTGGGACTTGTCTGCTAAATTTGGCATCATTCTAGGCTGAATTGATAGGTTTCGACACGAGTTTAGAAGCTTAAAGAATTGGAAGTTCATAAGCTCGATTCATGGTGTGATTCATAGATTCGTCGTGTTTTGATGTGATTTGAGACCTCGAGCGGGTCCGTGTTGGAGTATGGAACTTGTTGGTGTTCTTGGACGCGGTCCCGAGGGCCCCGGGTGTGTTTCGGATGACTCGCGGATTAATTCCATGGTGTTGGGAAGGCTGAGTTCTTGTGTAATCACACCTGCGGACCTTAGGCGCAGGTGCGATGGTCGCAGGTGCGGTGGAGGAAGCGCATGTGCGAGGAATGCTGGTCTGGGCAGTCTCTGCAGATGTAGAGAAATGGCTGCACGTGCGGACTGCAGGTGCGATTCTTGAGACGCTTATGCGGTTTTGGCCCTTAAGTGAAAAGTCGCAGGTGTGGTTAGGTGGACTGTAGAAGCGGTTGCACAGATGCGCCTGCCAGATTCATTTAAGCGAGGGTTGGCCATTTTTTTTCACATTTTGAGTTTTGGAGTTCGGATTTGGGAGCGATTTTTGGGGGTTTTCAAGAAACTCGTTTGGGTAAGTGATCTTCACCAAGTATTTAATGTATTCCATAATTTTACCTTCATTTCTATCATTAAATTTGTGTTTTGGGTTGAAGAAAAATTTCTAAAATGAAAAATCATGATTTGAGGGACGAAATAGTATCCGAATTTGATAATTTTTGTATGGTTGAACTCAAATTGGAATGGATGTTCGGATTTTTGTAAAATTGTCGGGTTTCAAGGTGCGGGCCCGGTGGTCGACTTTTGGACCGATTTTTAGAATTTGATAAAGATTGAAGCTTTATTATCCATAATAGTTCCTTATAAGTTTTATGTGTATTTTGAAGTTGTTCTAGTTGGTTTTGAGTCGTCTGGAGGCCTTTTCACCCGAGAAGTCCATTTTAGAGTACTAGGTTGTCGTCTTTGAGGTAAGTATCTTGCCTAACCTTGTGTGGGAGAATTACCCCTTAGGATTTGAGTCTTGTATGTTGATTGTAGACCGTGTACGTGAGCTGACAAGTGTGTGCTCGGACTGATTTGTAGAAGGTTGTCCTTTTAGGGTTCTTAGGTCCTTATATTCACCTTGTATAAAGTTTTCCTTGATACGCTTGAGTTCTTGTTTTCTAGTTTCACCTCTACATGCCTTGATTAGAGATAATTGCTTTAGGATTCACCCTTACCGCCTACTTGACCCTGATTTTGACTTAACCAAAGATTTTACCTCTTCTATCGCCATGCTATATTTTCATAAACTGCCTATAATTAATTGAATTGTTGAAAATTTCTCATAATTTCTCAGCCTCATAAGAGGTTTAGATAACTTGTATCTTAGTCGACGTGTCCTTACTTGGAATTATTTGACTTGTGTTGGCTTCTTATTGTTGACTTGAATATTTGTGGATTTGTTGCTTTGTCTTACTTTTCCCTGGTCACTTGTTCTCTTTACACTTAGCATTCTTTACCGTGATTATTGCTTGTGAACGATGTTCTACTGTTTCTTTGGGAATTGAAGTTCTTGTATTGATTTATTCGACGTACCTTGTATTATTATCATAGTTGCTTTGTATTTAATGTGGTGATGTATGAGTTTTCTGCCATGCTATAATTGTTGTCTTTGTTTGTGCACTGCATATTTAAATCGGGACTACAGACGTATTCCGGGAGATCCCCCTGTATTGCATATTTAAATTGGGACTACAGATATATTCTGGGAGATCCCCCTATACTGCATATTTAAATTGGGACTACGGACGTATTCCGGGAGATCCCCCTGTATTGCATATTAAAATTGGGACTACAGATATATTCTGGGAGATCCCCCTATACTGCATATTTAAATTGGGACTACGGACGTATTCCGGGAGATCCCCCTGTATTACATATTTAAATTGAGACTATAGACGTATTTTGGGGAGATCCCCCGGTACTGCATATTTACTTTAGGACTACAGACGTATTCCGGGAGATCATTTGTATTGTGTGATAAATTTGGAACTACGGGACGGGATCCCGGTAGATTTTATCAAAGAAACTATGTTTGAAAGGCAATTATTTGGAAAGTCCAATTGAAAAGCATTTATCTTGAATAAAACTATATTGAAGGACATTCCTTTGGAAAATTGTATTTGAAAAATATTTATCTTGAATAAAACTATGTTTGAAGGACATTCCTTTAGAAAAGTATATTTGAAAAGCGTTTATGTTGAATAAAACTATGTTTGAAAGACATCTTCTTTGGAAAAGTATATTTGAAAAGCATTTATGTTGAAGAAAACTATGTTTGAGAGACATCTCTTGGGAAAATATATTTCAAAAGAATTTTCCATTAAAAAGGATATTACCTTAAAGATTTCAACATAAACACTTGTGGGTGAAAGTTTACACTCGAATATTTTGACCATTTTATTGGGATTTGTGACTAAGGCCTGATGTGGAGACTAATGCAGTGCTGAGTTACTACTTGCCCTTATTGTGTTATGATTTTTGGACTTAGGCTGTGTTCCCGTCCATCCTTCAGTGTATTATTTCGGTGATCCATTACTGTTTACTGTTCTTCTTCCTTATTGTAGTCGTTCTGTTGCTAGTCATATTGTATAGATAATAGATAGAGGTTATGTTTCGGTTATCTCCTGTACTTATGTTTGTTCACTTTATTAGACCAGTGGGTGTCTTGACTAGTCCTTGTCACTACTTCACTGATGTTAGTATTGATACTTACTGAGCACCGTTGTGGTATGCTCATACTACACTTCTACATATTTTTTTGCAGATCCAGGTATTGACTGTTAGTAGCTGTGCGGATTCTTGCTGAGGAGACTCAGGGTAGACCTGTCGTCGCATTCGCAGGCTTCAGAGTCACCTTCTTATTCTGTATTTACATTGTTTTTACTTACTTCCAAACAGTTGTATTTAGAATTTGTAGCAAACTCTGTAGAGCTTATGACTTGTACTACCAGGTTTTTGGGAATATGCTCATTGTATAAAGAATTCCTTATTTCAGAAAAATATTAGATTTTATTTATTATTGTTGATATTCCATGAATATTAGGCTTACCTAGTCCTTAAGACTAGGTGCCATCACGATACCCAACGGGGGGGAATTTAGGTCGTGACAAGTTGGTATTAGAGCTCTAGGTTCATAGGTGCTACGAGTCATAAGCGAGTTTAGTAGAGTCTTGCGGATCGGTACGGAGACATCTGTACTTATTTTTGAGAGGCTACTGAACTATTAGGACAATTCCATTTCCTTCATTCCTATCGTGCAAGTTCATTGATCTTGAAGTTTGAAATTTATCATTCCATTCTCTCACAGATGGTGAGGACACGAGCCATGGTTCCTTATGATTTTACCCCCGAGACAGATGTCGCTAGGGGTAGAGGCAGATGTCGATGAGGAGCACGTGTCGCAGTTAGGACACCTACTAGAGCAGCCGTTGAGGAGTCACCGGTAGTTCTAGTTGGGGGAAGGCACAGTAGGCGCCTCTTGTTACCCCCGGACTTCAGGAGACTTTAGCACAATTCCTGAGCATGTTTGGCACATTGGCTCAGGCGGGGTTATTTCAAGTTGCATCACTTGCTTCACCGATCGGGAGAGGAGCCCAGACTCCCACCGTCCACACTCCAGAGCAGCGAGTTCACGTTGGTCAGGTTCCATGTGTCATGGTGACACAGCCTCTGGTTCCAGTCCAGCTCATGGTCAGAGCAGCAGAATCTGAGGGAGAGCAGCTTAGATTTGCAAGGTTCAGGAGATATAACTCTTCTTCATTCAGCAGATTGGCTTCAGAGAGTGCACAGGGTTTTCTGGAGGAGTTTCTCCGCACTTTGGATATTGTTGAGACGAGTGGGGTTGATTTTTCTACGTTCCAGCTTCAGGGAGCGGCTTATCAGTGGTGGCGGGCATGTGACTTGGGTAGCCCGGCCGAGTCATCTTCACTTACGTGGGGTTAGTTTTCAGAGAAATTCTTGAGAGATTTTGTACCCCAGTCCCTTTGGGATGCATGGCGCGCGGAGTTTGAGCAGTTGTGCCAGGGCACTATGTCAGTATTAGAGTATGCCATCAGATTTAGTGATTTGGCCAGGCATGCACCTGCCTTAGTCGCTACAGTAGGAGGGCGAGTCCGTAGATTCATTGAAGGGCTCAGGCATGATATTTAGTTCAGCATGGCTCGAGAGTTGGAGTCGTATGTTTCGTTTCAACAGGTGGTAGGGATCGCTCGTCGGTTAGAGGGCATGTGGGACTAGGAGCGAGAGGACAGACGAGATCAGAAGAGAGAGTCCAGGGAGTCAAGGAGGCCTCGTAGACTGGAGAGATCTGTTGGTCCTTATTATGGAGGTAGGGTGCGTCACGGTAGAGGTTTTGTGGGTCAGCCAGTTCAGTTTGCATTATCGGCTTCGCATGGGATTTCAGGTACGCATGGGTCTCAGAGTACTCGTGTTACATAGTTTCCATAGCCACGCCAGCAGAGAGGTTGTTTTGAGTGTGGAGATACCAGTCACAGGGTGAGAGATTGTCCTAGGATTCAGGCAGCTATTTCACAGTAGGGCATTAAGGTGAGTAGAGGGCGCCCAATAGGGGGAGGCCCGACCCGTTGATGTGTTCCGTATAGTAGGCTGGAGGCCGTTGTGCCAAATATAATCGTACAGGTATGTTTTTATTTGTTTCAGAGGGGCACCATTCGTATTTCATTATGATTCTGTTGGTCGGGACGAGTTCCCTTATTTGTCGCTTCATTCACGAGTGAGTTTCATGCTTTGCACTCTATTTTTGTGTTTGCTCTTGTTGGGAGATTGTGTGAGTGGTAGCCCGTGTCTATCATTTATTTCCATTGATATTGAGAGATATGAGACTATTAGTAAATCACTATTGTCCAGTACGACAGGCTTGATGTGATTCCTGAGTATAGTGGTTACGAGCTGTGATTCTTATGCTCCACCGGTCTGGGAGCCAGCACTTGTTGTAATTTTGTTGAAGGAAGTGATCTAGTGAAAAGTTTCAGTTGGTGGGATATATATCATATTTGTGATTTAGAGTTGAGGTCGAAACCCTCGTGATCCCTTGTGATTCGATATGTTTGAACCGGGCTGAGTACCGCGGTGTAAATTATGTCAGGATGGGATCCTTGTGATTTGTTCATGTGCTTTAAATTCCTTCCTTGTTATAATTTTTTTGGGTTAGAATTGATAGAGAGTTGTGCCTGTCGGGCTTGTTTGATATTTTCCTTATGTGTTCCTCTTTTCATATTCAGTCATTTTCGTTCTGTGCTCCTTGAGTTTTAGCTTGCGGGGTTTGTGCCCAGTGGTGTTAGTTGTGGCTTGGTGATTCGGGTGTCAGAGTATGAGGTCTTCGTGTTTCTTGCATTATTATCAGTGTGATGGAGGTTTGAAATAGAGTTCTATCGGATATGGGGCTAATTGACGGTGCTGGATTGATTTCGGGCAGCTATTGTGATCAGAAGTGTTAGTAAGGGCCAATGTGTGGTGTGTTAGGTTGTGTGGTCGTAACTTTTGACTGTAGGCATGAGTTGATGTAGCTGTTTGAGACTGATACCGGATATGGATTTAGAATCGGGTCTTTTGGAAATGAAGAGAAGGTGAGAATTTGGGGTCTGAGGCTTATCGGTGTTGGTAGAAAGGCTAAATCGTAGTTGATATGATGTCGTCAGGCTTATATAGATTGGGGTGATGTCGGATCACCCGTGGGTGTATTTTGGAAGTGTGCATTCGTGAATTGAAGGCTTCAAGGCGAATCTTGGCACGTTCGAGGATGAACGTTTGGTTTAAGAGGGGGAGAATTTAACGACGCGACCGGTAATTTTAAGAATTTAAGCTCTGTTCGGTGAAATAAGGTCTTGAAAAGCTTCACATTAAGTATATCGACCTGCGTGCAAGGTTGGATTCAAATACCGGATGATTCAGAGTCGAATTGGAAGAAGGATTTTTGTTTTGGAAGCTTAAACGGTGGAATTTGGACGGAATTTGACTTTTTATGTAAACGGCTCCGGAATAAGGATTGGATAATGTCAATATCTTCGTATGGTGATTTTGACCTTAGGTGTGCGTCCAGATTTGGACATGGAGGTCCGTGGAGTAATTTGAGGCAATTCGGCGAAAGTTGGAACATTTGAAGTTTAATAATTGGAGTGGTTTGACCACAGTTGACTTTTTGGGATATCGGGGTCAGAATACGATTCTGAGAGTTGTAGTAGCTCCGTTATGTGAATTGGGACTTGTCTGCTAAATTTAGCGTCATTCTGGGTTGAATTGATAGGTTTCGGCACGAGTTTAGAATTTTAAAGAATTGGAAGTTCATAAGCTCGATTCAGGGTGCGATTCATAGCTTTGTCATGTTTTGATGTGATTTGAGACCTCGAACGGGTCCGTGTTAGAGTATGGAACTTTTTGATATGCTTGGACGGGGTCCCGAGGGCTCCGGGTGTGTTTCGGATGAGTCGCGGACGAATTCCATGGTGTTGGGAAGGCTGAGTTCTGGTGTAATCGCACCTGCGAACCTTGGGTGCAGGTGCGGTGGAGGAAGCGCAGGTGCGAGGAATGCTGGTATGGGCAGTCTCCGCAGATACGGAGAGATAGTTTCACGTGTTCGTCACTGTTATTCTTCCTTATTGTAGTCGTTCTGTTGTGTAACGAACCAATCGGTCATTTTTCTTTCTAGAACCACGTGCCCCTAAGTAAGACTTCCAGCATTTGCTTTTATTGATTTATGACTTAGGGGGATGGTTGGTTCGGGAATTGAAAGAGTTTGGGTTAGAATTGGAACACTTAGTTCCTTAAGGTTGGCCTTAAAGGTCAAGTTTGACTTCGGTCAACATTTTTAGTAAACGATCTCGGAATCGGGATTTGAAGGTTCCAATAGGTTCGTATGATGATTTTGGACTTGAGCGTAAGTTCGGAACGGATTTTGGACGACCCGGGGGCATTTTGTCGCCAAATAGTGAAATATGATTCTTGAAGGTCAAAAATTGAGGTTTGGAACGTATTTTAGTGATATCGATGTTCGAACGGAAATCCGAGATCGGGAATAGTTCCGTAGGTTCATTTATGACTTGCTCGCATAATTTGGTGTCGTTCTGAGCAGTATAGGTATGTTTCGGCGTGTTGAAAGTGAAATTAAGAACTTAAAGTTCATAAGTTGAACTAATTGGTTTTAGGGTGTGATTCTTGGTTTTAGCGTTGTTTTGAGCGTTCTGAGAGTTCGAGTGAGTCCGTTTTATCATTTAGGACTTGTTGGTATGTTTGAACGGGGCCTCGGATATCATTCAGACGTCGCGCGAGGCGAGTCCCAGCTCAAAAAGAGTTGTTGGTGCACCAGACCTGGTGCGACCGCACCTGCAATTGCCCAGCCGCATGTGTGAGACCACAGATGCGTTTGAAGCCTCGCAGATGCGGCCTTCAAGGGGATGCCCAAGATCTGTAGATGCGGTCCCTTCTTCGCAGAAGCAGAGCCGGAGGTGCGGGACCCCTTCCGCATGTGCGATCCATGCCAACCCCTCCCCTTTCCGCAGATGAGGACCTTGATCCGCATAAGCGAGACTGCAGGTGCAGTCCACTCGCCGCAGGTGCGAAATCACTGGAGGCAGTGAGGTCATTTTAAATCGAGACTTAGGCTCATTTGAGGGCATCTATCACAACCTTGGGCGATTTAGGATCTCCCAAAGCAAAGATTTCGACTTAGCACCTTGAGGTAATGTATTTCCTACTTAATGTGAGTTTATTACTTAGTTTTTGGGTATATTAACACCCAAAGATTTGTGAAAATTATGGGTTTAGGGTAAAACCTAGTGTTTGATAAAAATAGGATTTAACCACGAAATTTGTTTTGGAATCTAGTAAAAATCACATATTATTGATCCTTAGGTTATGGATAACAACTTTCTTTAAGAATTTCCGAAATCCGAGCATGTGGGCCCGGGGGTGAATTTTAGGAATCTTACAAATTGGCTTGGATAATCACTTAAATGGTAGAATTATGGACTTTCAAGCATATATTGACTAGTTTATGTAATGTTTGGCTAGTTTCGAGTTGTTGGGCGTCAAATTTGGAAGTTTGAGCGCATTCTTGAATCGGGAAGTTGGCTTTATACGAGGTAAGTCTTCTTTCTAACCTTGTAAGAGGGAATTTTCCCCATAGGAGAAATAATTTATTATGTGAACAACTGTGGGGGACTTCATACATACTAGGTGACGAGGGTCCGTGTGTAGTGACTATTCTTCCCGTGTCCGGGTAGTTTAGGCTTACACCATGCCTTGTGAACATTGCTAATTGATTTATATGCGTGGTCATTATTGAATGAAAGTTTACTTCAATATCTTAAGAGTTTAAAGGTTTCAAGTAAGTAATTAATTTGAAAAAAATGAATTGAGAAGAATGTGTTATGTTTATGTGAAACCGCTTCGCAATTATATTCCGCGAGCGAGTGCTTTCCTCCGCTACTCTCATGGGAGCGGGTCGTTTGCCTCGGCAGGTTAATAGATACATCTATGGTTCGCACCGTTCGACCCTTCGGCAGTGCACATTTACTTTTCTGTTGGTTAGGGCCGTACGTCCTCGGCATATTATGCGCATGTTAATTTGCTTGGTATTTTCCTGCGATTGTCAAACCATTAAAAAGGCCTTGAAGAATAAAATTTTAATTTGTTTAATCGGAGCTGGCACCTAAATGCACCTGTAGAAAGATTTATTATTTCTTGTCCTTATTGTTATTTATCTTTTATATTCATGCTTACCCTTGTAATTTAATAAATTGTTTGGCCCTAGTGAGTGTCAAGTCGACCTCTCGTCACTACCTCTTCGAGATTAGACTGGATACTTACTGGGTACATAATGTTTATGTCCTCATGCTACGCTTCTGTACTTAATTGAACAGAATCTGAGGAAGGTACATCTGGTTATCAGTCCGTAGCACGTTCTTGACTCCTCGAGATCAGAGATTCCACGGTGAGTTGTTTTCCCTGGGTACCGTTCAGCAGCACGTTGGAGTCTTTCCCTTTTGTTATCCTGTCTATATCCTTTCAGACAGTAGGATAGGCGTATTCTTTTGATTACCCTTTACTTGATGCTTGTACACTTGTGACACCAGTTCCTGGCACACACATTGGTAGACTATTCTTTTGGAATGTAATTATTTAAATTTAACTTCTTGATCATTGCAAGTAATTTTCTTCGATATTTATCATTTTTCTCAGTTGCGATAAAATTTGAGTATTGTTAATAAAGTTTTATAAAATTAAATGGAACTCACTAGACTAATAAGGTTGGCTTGCCTAACATCGGCGTTGGGCACTATTGCGACCTATATTAGGGTTTGGGTCGTGACAACATGGTATCAGAGCTCTAGGTTCACGTAGGTCTCACAAGTAACGGGAAAACCCAATAGAGTCTTGCAAATTGGTATGGAGACGTCTGTATTTATCTTCGGGAGGATATAGGGTGTTAGGAAATCTCTCTTTATTCACCTTATGTCGTGCAGTTGATAGTATATTAAATCTCACTCTTTTATTCTCTCATAGATGGTAAGGACGCGCACGGTTGACGTTCCGGACCTAGGAGGAGCCGCTCCCCCCATTGCTAGAGGCCGAGGCAGAGACCGAGGGAGGGTACCAACCCGAGGTAGGGGACGAGGGTGTCCTAGATTTGCCCCAGTTGCACCACCAGCGGATCCGGCAGAGGATGCCGTCATTGAAGAGCAAGGCGAGGTACCCGTAGCAGATCCTGCCCCGGTGGATTTCATGACAGGGCCGGGCTTTCAGGAGGTCATGGGCCGTATGATGCGGTTCACGGACACCATGACCCAGGCTGGTTTATTTCCGGCGGACTCGGCCACTTCTCAAGCGTGAAGGGGAGCACAGACCCCTACTGCCCAGGCCCCAGGACATGCAGCTGCAACTTATCAGACTCCGGGTACCCTACTAGTGGGCGGAGCCCAGCCAGTTGCAGCAGTAGCGCCTGAGCCCCGACCAGCTACGGACGACGATCCGCAGACTAAAGAGTCATGGGGTTGACTTCATCACTTTCCAGTTAGAGGGCAGGGCCCGCGGATGGTGGCAGTCTTATGTTCTTGGCAGGCCAGCGGATTCTCCCCCCATGAACTGGGAGCACTTCACTCAGTTATTCCTGGACAGGTATATCCCACCATCTGAGAGGGAAGAGCTGCGGTACCAGTTCGAGCAGCTTCAGTAGGGTCAAATGTCAGTGACCGACTATGAGGCGAGGTTTTCTGAGTTGTCTCGTCACGCACTTATGATACTTCCTACTGATGTAGAGAGAGTACAGATATTTGTAGCAGGGTTGCACTCTGGTATTAGGGCCAACATGGCCCGAGAGGTGGAGATAGGGACTCCTTATCAGCTAGTAGTGGAGATCGCCCGCAGGATTGAGGGCTATCGTCTGAGGGGTAGAGATCATGGGCAGCAGGATAAGAGAGCTCGATTTTCTGGAGATTTTAGAGGTGCTCCGGTTAGTGACAGATGTCAGTTTGGGAGGGGCCAACCCAGCAAACCTCCATATTCGGCGCCATCACCACCTCCTCGGGGCGCTCCAGTGAGGCCTTATCTCAGTGCCATGCCAGAGAGTTCTTATCGTCCACCAGCTATTCAGGGTTCTTCCAGCGGGTATTCTGGTCATCAGGGTTCTTCCAGCGCCTATTTCAGTGTCATGCCAGAGAGTTCATACCGTCCCCCAGCCATTCAAGGCTCTTCCAGTGGGTATTCCGGCCACCAGGGCCAGTCTTCAGGGAAGCAATCTATGGTGCCGAGAGGTTGTTACGAGTGTGGGGATCCAAGTCACATGAAGAGGTTTTACCCCAGGCTTCGGGGCAAGGCGGTACAACAGGGTCATCAGCCTATGATTTCAGCACTAGCAGTCCGGCCACCTAGAGGTGGAGGACAGGTGGGTAGTGGTCGTCCTAGAGGTGGAGGCCAGACATGGGGAGCTCATCCAGCTGATATTTAGTCGGGTGGAGGCCAGCCAGCCGCTGCTCCAGCCAGATTCTATGCTTTTCGGGTATGACCAGATGCATTGTCCTCAGACGCTGTTATCACAGGTATTATCTCTGTCTGCGGTGTGGAGGCTTTAGTATTATTTGACCCAGGTTCTACCTATTCATATGTATCACCTCTATTTGCTCATTTCCTAGGTGTTCCTCGTGAGTCTTTGGGTACTCTTGTTTATGTGTCCACTCATATGGGCAATTCTGTGGTTGTGGACCGGATCTTTCGGTCCTGTATGGTCACATTCTGTGGGTTCGATACTAGAGCAGACCTCTTGTTACTTGATATGACCGACTTTGAGGTCATCCTGGGCATGGATTAGTTATATCCGTACCACGCCATCTTAGATTGCCATGCCAAGACTTACATTAGCCATGCCTGAGTTGCCGAGATTGGAGTGGAGAGGTTCCTCAATTAGTACATCCAGTCGGGTCATTTCTTTTCTGAAGGCTCGACGTATGGTCGAGAAGGGTTGTTTGGATTATCTCTCTTATGTGTGGGGCACCACTGTAGAGTCTCCGACGATTGATTCAGTGCCAGTAGTTCGGGATTTTGCCGATGTGTTTCCTTATGACCTCCCAGGCATGCCACCAGATCGTGATATTGATTTTTTCATTGACTTGGCTCCAGGAACCCAGCCTATATTCGTTCCACTATACCGTATGGCTCCGAAAGAATTGAAAGAATTGAAAGAACAACTCGAGGAGTTTCTAGCTAAGGGGTTTATCAGACCGAGTGTATCGCCTTGGGGTGCTCCTGTGTTATTTGTGAAGAAAAAGGATGGGACTATGCAGATGTGTATTGACTACCGCTAGTTGAACAAAGTTACCATCAAGAACAAGTACCCATTGTCACGCATCAATGATTTGTTTGACTAGTTGCAGGGTGCTAGGGTGTTTTCTAAGATCGAACTGAGATCTGGGTATCATCATTTAAGGATTCGGGACTCAGATGTTCCAAAGACTGCCTTTCGTACTAGATATGTTCGTTACGAGTTCCTGGTGATGTCTTTTGGCTTGACCAATGCCCGAGCAGTGTTTATGGATTTGATGAACAGGATTTTCAGGCCTTATATTGATTCCTTTGTCATTATCTTCATTTATGACATCTTGATCTACTCACATAGCTTGGGGGAGCACGAGCAGCATTTGAGAGTAGTGCTCCAGACCTTGCGGGAACAAAAGTTGTATGCTAAGTTCTCCAAGTGTGAGTTTTGGTTAGATTCGGTAGCATTTTTTGGACATCTGGTGTCCGGAGAGGGTATCAAGGTGGATCCTAAGAATATTGAGGCAGTTCAGAGTTGGCCACGCGCTACTTCAGCGACCGAGATCAGGAGTTTCTTGGGGTTGGCAGGTTATTATCATCGGTTTGTGGAGGGATTTTCATCCATTGCATCCCCTCTGATTAGTTTGAACCAGAAGGCTGCCCCGTTCGAATGGTCTGACGAGTGCGAGGCGAGCTTTCAGAAGCTCAAGACAGCTTTGACCACAACACAAGTTCTAGTGTTGCCTTCTGGTTCAGAGATGTATACAGTTTATTGAGACGCTTCACGCATTGGCTTAGGATGTGTATTGATGCAGGAGGGACGAGTTATTGCATATGCTTCACCTCAGTTGAAGACTCATGAGAAGAACTACCTCGTGCATGATTTAGAGTTGGCAGTGATTGTTCATGCTCTTAAGATTTGGAGGCATTACTTGTATGGAGTGTCTTGTGAGGTTTATACGGACCACCGCAGCTTACAACACCTGTTCAATCAAAGGGATCTTAATTTGAGGCAGTGTAGGTGGCTTGAGTTACTGAAGGATTATGACATCACCATTCTTTATCATCCCGGCAAGGCGAATGTTGTTGCAGACGCCTTAAGCAGGAAGGCGAAGAGTATGGGTAGCTTGGTATTCATTTCAGTGGAGGAGAGGCCACTAGCCCTGGACAATCAGTCCTTGGTTAACAGACTTGTGAGGCTGGACATTTCAGAGCCCAGTCAAGTTCTTACGTGTGTTGTTGCTCAGTCTTCATTATTGGGCCAGATCAAGGCTTGGCAGTTCGATGATCTACACATGGCAGTTTTCAGAGAGACGGTACTACAGGGTGGTACCAAGGAGGTTTCTATTGGCGAGGATGGTGCCTTGCAACTTTAGGGTTGTCTATGTGTTCCTAATGTTGATGGCCTGAGGGAGAGGATTCTAGAAGAGGCACACAATTCACGGTATTCTATTCATCCAGGTGCTGCGAAGATGTATCGTGACTTGAGGCAGCACTACTGGTGGCGGTGGATGAAGAAAGACATAGTGGAATATGTGGCTAGATGTCTAAATTGCCAGCAAGTTAAGTATGAGCACCAGAGGCCAGGAGGCCTACTCCACCAAATACCTATACCAGAGTGGAAATGGGAGCGCATCACTATGGACTTTGAAGTGCGTTGTCGCGGACCTTGCGGAAGTTTGATGTGGTTTGGGGTATTGTAGACAGGTTGACCAAGTCAGCACATTTCGTTCCAGTAGCTACTACTTATACTTCATAGAGGTTGGCTCAGATCTACATTCGGGAGATAGTCCGGTTGAATGGTGTGCCTGTGTCCATCATATCAGATAGAGGTTCTCAGTTCACCTCGCACTTCTGGAGAGCCGTACAGAGTGAGTTGGGCACCCGTGTAGAGATCAGCACAGCATTTCATCCTCAGACCGACGGGCAGTCAGAGCGGACGGTTCAGATATTAGAGGACATGCTCAGGGAATGTGTGATTGATTTTGGAGGGAAGTGGGATCAGTTCTTTCCCTTGGCCGAGTTTCCGTACACAACATCTACCAGTCCAGCATTGAGATAGCCCCATTTGAGGCTCTATATGGTCGGCGATGCCGTTCCCCCATCGGGTGGTTTGAGTATGGCGAGGCTAAGCTATATGGCACTGACTTGTTAAAGGATGCGTTGGAAATGGTAAAACTGATTCAGGAGAGGCTTCGCACATCACAGTCCAGACAGAAGAGTTACGCGGATCAAAAAAGTTACGCGGATCAGAAGGCACGTGATGTATCATACATGGTCGGCGAGAAGGTTCTCTTTAAAGTCTCGCCGATGAAGGGTATTATGAGGTTCGAGAAGAAAGGTAAGTTGAGCCCAAGGTTTATAGGCCCATTCGAGGTGTTGAGGCGAGTTGGGGAGGTTTATTATGAGCTTGCTCTACCTCCCAACTTATCAGGTGTTCATCCAGTTATTCACGTATCTATGCTCTGGAGATACTAGGCCGACTTGTCTCATGTGTTAGACTTCAGTACCATTCAGCTAGACGAGAGGCTGGGCTACGAGGAGGAGCCAGTTGCTGTTATTGATAGGCAGGAGCGCCAGTTGAGGTCTAAGAGGGTTTGAGCCGTGAAGGTCTAGTGGAGGGGACAACCAGTCGAGGAGGCGACTTGGGAGTCTGAGGAGGATATGCGAAGCAGATATCCACACCTATTCAGCACTCCAGGTATGATTCTAGGCCCGTTCGAGGATGAACTTTTGTTTAAGAGGTGGAGAATGTAACGACCCGACCAGTCGTTTTTCTTTCTAGAACCCCGATCCCCTAAATAAGACTTCTTTTATTTGCTTTTATTGATTTATGACTTACGGGGATGGTTGGTTCGGGAATTGGAAGAGTTTGGGTTGGAATTGGAACACTTAGTTCCTTAAGGTTGGCCTTCAAGGCCAAGTTTAACTTCGGTCAATATTTTTAGTAAATGACCTCGAAAATCAGGATTTGAAGGTTCCAATAGGTTCGTATGATGATTTTGAACTTGAGGGTATGTTCAGAACGGGTTTTGGACGACCCGGAGGAGTTTCGGAGCCAAATAGTGAAATATGATTCTTGAAGTTCAAAAATTGAGGTTTGGAACGTGTTTTAGTGATATCAAAGTCTGAACGGAAATCCGAGACCAGAAATAGTTCCGTAGTGTCATTTATGACTAGTTCACAAAATTTGGTGTCGTTCCGAGTAGCATAGTATGTTTCGGCGTGCTGAAAGTGAAATTAAGAACTTAAAGTTCATAAATTGAACTAATTGGTTTTAGGGTGTGATTCTTGGTTTTAGCGTTATTTCTAGCATTTCGATGGTTCGAGCGAGTCCATTTTATGATTTAGAACTTGTTGCTATGGTTGAATAGGGCCTCGGAGGCCCTGGATGTCACTTAGACGTCGCGTAAGGCGAGTCCTAGCTCAAAGAGAGCTGCTGGTGCACCAGATCTGGTGCGACCGCACCTGCGATTGGCTAGCTGCAGGTGCGAGACCGCAGATGCGATCGAAGCCTCGTAGATGCGGCTGTCGAGGGGATGCCTAGGATCCGCAAATGCAGTCCCTTCTTCGCAGAAGTGGAGCCGTAGGTGCGGGACCCCTTCTGCAGGTGCGAACCATGCCAGCTCCTCCCCTTTCCGCAGATGCGGACCTTGATCCGCAGAAGCGAGACCACAAGTGCGGTCCACTCGCCGCAGGTGCGAAATCACTGTAGGCAGTGAGGTAATTTTAAATCGAGACTTAGGCTCATTTGAGGGCATCTATCACAACCTTGGGAGATTTAGGAGCTCCCAAAGCAGACATTTTGACTTAGCACCTTGAGGTAATGTATTTCCTACTTAATGCGAGTTTATTACTTAGTTTTTGGGTAGATTAACACCCAAAGATTTGTGAAAAGTATGGGTTTAGGTTAAAACCTAGGGTTTGATAAAAATAGGATTTAACCACGAAATTTGTTATGGAATCTACTAAAAATCACATATTAATTATCCTTAGGTTATGGGTAACAACTTTTTTTAAGAATTTCCGAAATTCGAGCATGTGGGCTCGGGTGTGAATTTTAGGAATCTTACAAATTGGCTTGGATAATCACTTAAATGGTAGAATTATGGACTTTCGAGCATAGATTGACTAGTTTATGTAATGTTTGCTTAGTTTCGAGTTTTTGGGCATCAAATTTGGAAGTTTGAGCGCATTCTTGAATTGGGAAGTTGGCTTTATACGAGGTAAGTCTCCTTTCTAACCTTGTAAGAGGAAATTTTCCCCATAGGAGAAATAATTTATTATGTGAACAACTACGGGGGACTATGTACGTACTAGGTGACAAGGGTCCATGCGTAGTGACTATTCTTGCCGTGTCCGGGTAGTTTAGGCTTACACCATGCCTTGTGAACATTGCTAATTTATTTATATGTGTGGTCATCATTGAGTGAAAGTTTACATCAGTATCTTAAGAGTTTAAAGGTTTCAAGTAAGTCATTAATTTGAAAAAATGAATTGAGAAGAATGTGTTATGTTTATGTGAAACTGCTTCGCAATTATATTCCGCGAGCGGGTGATTTACTCCACTACTCTCATGGGAGCAGCTCGTTCGCCTTGGAAGGTTAATAGATGCATCTATAGTTCGCGCCGTTTGACCCTTCGGCAGTGCACATTTACTCTTATGTTGGTTCGGGCCATACGTCCTCGGCAAATTATGCGCATGTTAGTTTTCTTGGTATTTTCCTGTGATTGTCAAACCATTAAAAAGGCCTTGAAGAATAAAATTGTAATATGTTTAATAGGAGTTGGCACCTAAATGCACTTGTGTAAAGATTTATCATTTCTTGTCCTTATTGTTATTTATATTTGATATTCATGCTTAGCCTTATAATTTAATAAATTGTTTCGCCCTAGTGAGTGTCAAGTTGACCTCTCGTCACTACCTCTTCGAGATTAGACTGGATACTTACTGGGTACATAATGTTTATGTACTCATGCAACGCTTCTGTACTTAATTGAACAGAATCTGAGGAAGGTACATCTGGTTATCAGTTCGTAGCACGTTCTTGACTCCTCGAGATCAGAGATTCCACGGTGAATTGTTTTTCCCTGGGTACCATTCAGCATCACGTTGGAGTCTTTCCCTTTTTTTATCCTGTCTATATCCTCTCAGACAGTAGGATAGGCGTATTCTTTTTATTTCCCTCTACTTGATGCTTGTACACTTGTGACACCAGTTCCTGGCACACACATTGGTAGACTATTCTTTTGGAATGTAATTATTTAAATTTAACTTCTTGATCATTGCAAGTAATTTGCTTCGATATTTATCATTTTTCTCACTTGCGACAAAATTTGAGTATTGTTAATAAAGTTTTATAAAATTAAATGGAATTCACTAGACTAATAAGGTTGACTTGCCTAACATCGACGTTGGGTGCTATCGCGACCTAGATTAGGGTTTGGGTTGTGACATGTTGCTAGTCATATTGTGTAGATAATAGATAGAGGTTATGTTTACATTATCTCATGTACTTATGCTTGTTCAGTTTATTAGACCAATGGGTGTCTTGACTAGTCCTCGTCACCACTTCACCGAGGTTAGTCTTGATACTTACTGGGCAACGCTGTGGTGTGCTCATACTTCACTTCTGCACATTTTGTGCAGATCCAGGTATTGACTGTTAATAGATGTGCGGATTCTTGCTGCGGAGACTCAAGGTAGACATGTCGTCGCGTTCTCAGGCTTCAGAGTCACCTTCCTATTCTTTATTTACATTGTTTTTACTTACTTCCAAACAGTTGTATTTAGAAGTTGTAGCAAACTCTATAGAGCTTATGACTTGTTCTACCGGGTTTTTGGGAATATGCTCATTGTATAAAGAATTCTTATTTCAGAAAAATATTAGATTTTATTTATTATTGTTTCTATTCCATGAATATTAGGCTCATCTAGTCCTTAAGACTATGTGTCATCACGATACCCAACGGAGAGAAATTTAGGTCATGACATGATCAGAATAAGGTATATATGGTCCACGACTACATGGGACACTGTGGGATGCCTGGAGTGCTGAATAAAATGGCCCGAGAGGATGGCCTCTACCATAAGTACCCTAGCCTCCCGATGAGACACCGCTGAATCCACTGGAATGACGAGGTCTCTCGTCCGACCCCTGAAATCCCTGTCCAAGAACTAGCTCAACTCGTCTGGCGACATTAGCTGCATCCTGGAAAGAAATCACTCCCTGTCTCCTTAGTCATCTGCAATCTAATAGGCTGATCAAGACCCTCAATAAACCTTATCGCCCTCTCTCTCTCTCTATCTCTCTCTGTGGGGAGAAAAATAATATCATGACGGGCCAAGTCCACAAAACGAGTCTCATACTGAGTAATAGTCATGTTGCCCTACTGGAGACGTTCGAACTGACGGCGACGCTCCTCCATCAAGGTGATAGTCATAAACTTCTCTAAGAAGAGATGTGAGAACTGGTCCCAAGTAAGAGTAAGCGACCCATCTGGCCTGGTCAATAAATAATCCCTCCATCATTTCTTGGCAGAACCAGTCATCTGAAAAGCAGAAAAGTCTACCCCATTGGTCCTCCAATATACCCATGTTCCGATGAACCTCATGACAGCTATCAAGGTACTCCTGGGGATCCTCTGAAGTGGCGCCACTTAAAGGAACTGAGAAAATATTGGTAAACCTATTAAATCTCCACAAGGCCTCGGAGGACATAACTGACCCATCACCGGGTGGTGCTGCAGCAACCGACTGAACTACTCCGACCGGATGAGCTGCTTGAGTCTGAAACTGGGGAGCCATCTGCTCCGGAGTGTGAGTAGCAAGAGTCTGGGCTCCTCCATCATCCTGAGATTCGATTGGTACTATCGGGAATGTGCCACTCTGGGCCGCACTCTCCATAAGGCCCACTAATCGGACCAAGGCATCCTGTAGCGTCGGGATGGCAATAAACCCCTCTGGGACTTGAGCTGGTCCGGCAAGAACGGTCTCAGCTGGAAGCTCCTCATCAAACTCTACCTGACGCTCTGCATATGGGGTTGCTTCTCGGGACCTGGGCTGAGCCCTGCCCCGACCTCGACCTCTGGCACGACCTCGACCTCACGCACGACCTCGGCCTCGACCCCTGCCCCTCGAAGAAGTTGCTGCTGAAGGATCTGGCTACTTATCAGCGGAAGAAGCGGGACGTGTTCTCACCATCTGCGAGAGAATAAGAATAGGGAAGTTCAATCAGCATTGAGAAAACAAAATGGAACGACAAAGTTCAAATAAAGAGAATGCGTTCCTAACTTTATAGCCTCTAGGATATAAGTACAGACGTGTCCATACCGATCCCCCAGACTCTATTAAGCTTGTCCATGAATTGTGAGACCTAAGAAACCTAGTGCTCTGATACCAACTTGTCACGACCCGAACTCTCACCATCAGGACCGTGATGGCGCCTAACGTTGCACTCGCTAGGCAAGCCAACATTAGAGATTCACAACATAAAAATGTTAAAAATTTGCGGCAAATTACTACAATTCAACACATGATAAATTAATAAAGAAACAATAATTCATAACAACACCGTGCATATGTATTATATATGTATATCTACCCATGATTTGGAGTCACAACTCACGGACTACTATGATTTATCTACAAGTATTTGGATGAAGGAAAAATACAACTGTCTATGAGTCAAAGAAAACAATAAATGAACAGATGGGAGGGGACTCCAGGGACTGTGGACGTTGGAAGATCTACCTTGGGTCTCCTAAGTAAAGAAGTCAACAGCAAATCTCAGAATCAGCTTGGACCGACACCTGGATCTGCACAGAAAGTGCAGAGTGCAGCATCAGTACAACCGACCCTATGTACTGGTAAGTGTCGATCCTAACCGCGGCGAAGTAGTGACGAGTCTAGGACAAGACACCCACAAATAATCTATGCAGTATAATTATATATTAGCAACAACAGTAAGAAAAGAAATAGAGCAAGAAATGATGGGATGGGGACATGCTGAGGGGTTCACACTATAAGGAATAAGAAACTGGGATAAGATAGAATCAATTAATATGCCTTAAACGAAATAAACAAGTAAAAACAGTAAAGGAAATTACACGGCATCACCCTTCGTGCTTTTACTCTCAGTCTCACCATATGAATAATAGAAGGAACGACATCACCCTTCGTGCATTAACTCTCTCATAATATAACACGACATCACCCTACGTGCATTATCACTCACAAGACATGGCACGGCATCACCCTGTGTGCATTAACACTCACTCACAAACATTGCACGACATCACCCTTCGTGCTTTACACTCTTCCTCACCAAAACAAGATCAATAACAATGGAGAGACAGAGATATCATAAAATCAGTCTTACTTCAATATTCAATGCCACCATACCACACTCAACCTTGAGTTAATACCCAACAATTTCCAATTTCAGTAAAAACAATATGCGAGTAGCCCTACGTAACAATTAGCTAAGCTAAGCATGCACAAATTGATTAAAGGCTACAACAGTTACAAGAATAGTATTCACTCGCATGCTATGACTCGACATCAACACATAGGTGCTCGTCACTTCACCTATATACTGGACTCAACAACCAAACATGCAGCAGGAAGTCAATTAATACCTAATCCTTCAAGCCAAAGCTAGACACGATACTTACGTCAATCCGCATGCCACTTAATACTCAAGTATCAATTTTCCTCCAGAATTCACCTCCAACCCACTCGTATCTAGTCATAATTAGCTTAATAACATCAATTATCGCTAAAGAAATCAATTTCAATCCAAAATTATACAATTCCTGAATTTTCCTCCAAAAAAGTCAAAAATCGACCTCGGTCCTGCTTGGTCGAAACTCGAGGTTCGAACCAAAATCCGTTTACCCATTCACCCTCGAGTCTGAATATGTAATTAGTTCCAGAATCCGATCCCAAATCGAGATCTAAATTTCCAATTTTGCAAAATTCCTAATTCTCCCAAAATCCCTAATTTCTACCCTTAAAGAACAAGATTTAGGACTAAGATTTCAATAAGCGATAAAGGAAATTGAAGAAAACAAGTTAAGAAGTGCAAACCTATGATTTGGTGTTGAATTATCTCTTCAAAAATCGCCCTAGGTCGAGTTCTAGTGATGAAATATGAAATTTGGGAAGAAGTCTCGTTGTTATTCTATTTTGAAAATCATTGGACAGTTCTTCATTGCGTTCGCGAGAGACTTGTCGTGATCGCGATGCATAGCGGCCAGAAAGGCCTTCGCATTCGCGAAGAGATGCACGCGTTCGCGTAGAGGTCTATCCCCCTGAGCTCCGCGTTCGCGAGCTTATGCCCGCGTTTGCGTAGAACAACTCAAAGATTCCCAGCCCCCCTCCAATACACTATGCGTTCGCGTCTAGCCGGTCGTGTTCGCGAAGAGAAAACCCCCCAATGATCCGCGTTCGCGACCAAGGCCACACGGTCACATAGAAAAATCCATCCCCAGCCCAGTTTACCCTTGGTGATCGCGATAGACACTTCGCGATCGCGAAGAACAAAATAGCAGCCTATTACTGTGCCTTTGTTTAAGTTGAGTTTATTCCATGAAGTTAACTATTTAGGTGAGATTGCTTATAGTTTTTTCCCTTGTCGGGATCGTATGGTTTCTCTTATTATTACTGTTGTTGATGATGTTGTGTGCCTTGTTGATTCCATTGCCGGGATGTTACGGTTTCTATTAATGTTTATGTTGTCAATGGTATTATTTGCATTGTGAGTCCCTTGTCGGGATGTTTATGGTTCTTATTGTTGATTTTCCTTGCCAAACTCGTTTTCTTGATGTTTTTTGGGTGAGGAAGAGTGTAAAGTACGAAGGGTGATTCCATGTATTTATTTATTCATTTATTGAGAGGATGAGAGTGTAAATCCATGAAGGGTAATGCCATGCCATGTTATTATATTAAAGCACGAAGGATAATGTCGTTCCATGTTATGATATTAAATCACGAAGGACAATGTCGTGCCATGTTATGATATTAAAGCACGAAGGATAATGTCGTGTCGTATCTATTTATTTATTTATTGTGAGGATGAGAGTAAAAGCACGAAGGGTGATGTCGTGCACTTGTTTTGGTAAGGATGAGAGTAAAGCACGAAGGGTGATGTCGTGCACTTGTTTTCGTAAGGATGAGAGTAAAGCACGAAGGGTGTTGTCGTACACTTGTTTTGGTGAGGATGAGAGTAAAAGCACGAAGGGTGATGCCGTGCACTTGTCTTTGCATTCTAATCCGTTGTTCTAAATTTGGATATTCCTACAGATCTCTTACTGCATTTATTGGCTAGATATGATATTCCTCCTATACTGCATGGAAATTTCTGAGTTATGGACTGAGTTCTGGTGGATAAATCTTGAGGAGATTTTGATCAAGGGATGTTATTGAAAAGTATTATTAAAAAACCAATGGTTTTGAAATGATTATACTTGAATGACTTTTATATCGAAGGTATATTTGAAAAGCACTAGCCTTGCCTGAAATGATATTTAGAAGTCATTTATTGGGAAAGCATCTTTGGGAAGTTTCGTATTGTGAAAGAAACTATGTTTTACGTAATTCTCTCTATTAAATATACTTATATCTACTTTTGGAGAAAGTATGTTTTCAAAGTATACTCTTCCATACTAAAATGATTTTTATTTGTAAAAGTTTTTCATATGAATTGTTGTTTAAAGATTTATACCAGTTATGGATTTTAATGGCTAAGGCCCGATGTGAACAAACCAATGTGGAGTTGAGTTATTGGTGTTATCTATTGTGTTGTGTTTCCTTTGGATTCGACTTGTTTTGCTGTCCATCTTTCTGTTTATTATTGTGTTGTTTCGTGATTGATTTCTGAAATTTCCTTCAGCTTTATATTGTCATTGTTGTAAATTATTTCGTGAAGTCTTACATAGATGTAACGTTCGGTCATTTCTATGTTCATGTTATTTATTTTGTAGACCAGTGGTGTCTTGACTAGCCCTCGTCACTACTCTACCGAGGTTAGTCTTAATACTTACTGGGCACCGTTGTGGTGTGCTCATACTACATTTTTGTGCATTTTTGTTTGCACAGATCCAGGTTTTGGTTGTTAGTAGCTGCGCAGATGATTGCTGAGGAGACTCAAGGTAACCTGTTGCCGCGTTCACAGGCTTCGGAGTAACCTTCCTGTTTAATTCAATTGTACTTACTTATTTCTAGACTGTTGTATTTAGATTTGGTAGAAAGATTTCATAGAGCTTATCACTTGTATTTACCGGGTTTTGGGGGAAAATGTAGACTCGATCAAGATTTCTATTATCGAGATTGTTAAAGTTCTTTTATTATTGTTATTGTGGTTAAATGTTAGGCTTACCTAGTCCCTAAGACTAGGTGCCATCACGGTACCTAACGGCGGGAAATTTGGGTCGTGACAGTTGGTATCTGAGCTCTAGGTTCATAGGTGCTACGAGTCATAGGCGAGTTTAGTAGAGTCTTGCGGATCGGTACGGAGACGTCTGTACTTATCTTCGAGAGGCCACAGAACTATTAGGACAATTTCACTTCTTTCATTCCTATCGTGCGAGTTTATTGATCTTGAAGTTTGAAATTATCATTCCATTCTCTCGACGATGGCGAGGATACGAACGGCGATTCTTGATGATGTTACCTCGAAGCAAGTGTCGCAAGGGTCAGAGACAGGGGCCAACGAGGATCATGTGCCGCAGTTGATATGCCTACCAGAGCAGCCGTTGAGGAGTCGCCAGTAGTTCTAGTTGGGGAACAGGTATTGGAGGTACCTGTTGCTACGCCGGACTTCAGGCGTCCTAGGCATAGTTTTGAGTATAACTAGTACATTGACTCAGGCAAGGTTGATTCTAGTGCACCAGTTGCTTCACAGATCAGGGGAGGAGTTCAGAATCCCACTGTCTCCACTCCAGAGCAGTATGATCATGTTGGTCAGGTTCCAGTTATCATGGCAACACGATATATGGTTTCAGTTCAGTCGTGGTTAGGGTAGCAGCAGCGGAGGAAGAATACCTTGGACTTGAGAGGTACTGGAAGTACCACCCTTCTATCTTTCAGTGGATGGGCATTAGATGGTGCCCAGGGTTTCCTGGAGGAGTGTCACTATATTCTTCGTACTTCGGGTATTGTGGAGACGAGCGGGATTGCTTTTGTCACATCTCAGGTTTAGAGTAGTGGGTTGATCAGTAGTGGCGACATATGAGTTGGGGTAACCGGGCCGAGTTAGCTTCACTAGCATGGGTTCAGTTTTCAGAGTTGCTTTGAGGGAGGATGCACCTCAATTCCTTCGGGATGTACGGTGCGTGGAGTTTGAGCATTTGCATCAGGGCGCTATGTCACTATTGGAGTATGTCGTTAGATTCAGTGAGTTGGCCAGATATAAACCTCGTTTGTTTGCTTCAGTTAGGATATGAGTCCATAGAGTTTTTGAGAGATTCAGACATGATATTCGGTTCAGCGGGACTCGAGAGTTAGAGTAGGATGCCTAGTTTCAGCAGGTAGTGGGGATCGCTCGCCGGTTATGTGGGACCGGGAGCGAGAGGACAGACTAGATCGGGGAGAGAGTTCAAGGAGGCAATGAGGCCTCGTAGATCGGAGGAATCTGCTGGTCCGTATTATGGAGGCTAGGTACGACACGGTAGAAGTTTTGTGGGTCATCCATTTCAGTTTGCATTACCAGCTTCGCATGGGATTTAAGGTACTCATGGGTCCCATAGGATTCGTATTGTGTGTTTTCCACAGCCATGTCGGCAGCGAGATTGTTTTCAGTGTGGAAATGTTAGCCACAGGGTGAGAGATTGTCCCAGGATTCAGGTAGGTGTGTGGTAGCAGGGTATTCAGGTGAGTAGACGGCGCCTAAGAGGGGGAGACCTGACCCATTGTTGTGTTTCATATAGTAAAATAGAGGTCGTTGTGCCAGATATCATCCCAGGTATGTTTTGATGTGTTGCAGAGGAGCACCAATTGTATTTCATTATAGTTCTACTGGTCGGAACGAGTTCCCTTATTTGTTGTTTCATTTATGGGTGAGTTTCATGTTTTGCATCCTATTTTGTGTCTGCTCCTGTTGGGAGATTCTACGAGTAGTAGCCCATGTCTATCGTTGTTTTATTCATTCTTGATAGTAGTGAAACTGGGAGGGAGTCCTTGTTTTTCTTCGTGGTAAGCTTTATATGATTTTCCTGAGTATTTTGTTTACGAGTTGTGATTTGATACTCCATCGAGATGTGACTTCAGTTGGCGTTGTGATTTTATCAGCTGAAATGCATTAGTGGAGGAATTTCAATTGGTGCGATATATTTTTGGTATATGATTCAGGGTTGAGGGTGAGGTCCTCGTGATATTTGTGATTCGATGTATTTAGACCGGGCTGAGTACCGCGGTGGAAATTTTTATCAGGATAGAATTCTTGTGGTTTGTTCATATGCTTTGCTTCTTCCTTCTTATATTGCTTTTGGCAGGTCAGTATTGATAGAGAGTTATGCCTATGGGCTTGTTTGATAGTTCCTTTATATGTTTCTATTTTCATGTTCAATCATTTCATTACGTGTTTCTTTAGTTTAGTTTGCGGGATGTGTGCCCGATAGTGGTAGTTGTGGCTCGGTGTCNNTTCAGATGTGGGGCTAATTGCCAATGTCGAGTTGATTTCGGGCAGCTATTGTGATCAAAAGTGTTATATGAGCCTATGTGTGATGTACTATGTTGTGTGGTCGTGCCTTGTGGGTGTAGTCATGAGTTGATGTGGCTGATTGAAGCTAATACCGGATATGGATTTAGAATCGGGTCTTTTGTAAATGAGTAGAGGGTGAGAAGTAGAGGTATGAGGCCTATTGGTGGTGATGTGAAGGCTATATTCCGGTTGTGATTGTTTCATCATGCTTATGTGGGTTAGGGTGACGTGGGATCACTCGCGGCTATGTGTTGGAAGTATACCCTCAGTGATTGGATGAGTTCAAGGTGAATCTTGGCACGTTCGAGGACGAACATTTGTTTAAGAGGGGCAGATTGTGATGATCCAAAAGGCTCATCCCGTATATTTCTAGCTAATTCTGTGTTCCGAGGTCGTGAAAACCTCCTTCTATCTCACCTCAATTTACGTGCGTAGCCCAGGCGTGTAGCCGGGAAGCCTTTATGTGAAAAACTGATAAAAATGATAATTTTGTATTAGAAATTTGAATAAAGTTGACTTCGGTCAACGTTTTTAGTAAACGGAGCCGGACCCGTGATTTGACGGCCCCCGATGGGTTCGTGGGAAAATATGGGACTTGGGCGTATTCCCGGAATCGAATTCTGAGGTCCTAAGTCCGAGAAATGAATTTTTAAAAGAAATTATTTTCTGAAAATAAAAGAGGTTTTTGAAAATAAAATTACATGTGAAACCTGTGGTATCGGGCCTGTATTATGGTTCTGGAGCCCGGTACAGGTTCGACATAATATTTGTGCCATATCTGTGAAGTTTGGTAAGAAACGGACTTCATTAGATGTGATTCGGACTGTAAATGCAAAACTTAAGGTTTAAAGAAGTTTTGAGGAATTTCATTGATTTTTTATTTAATTCATCGCTTTAGTGTTGTTTTATGTGTTTTGAAACCTCGAGCGAGTCAGTGTTAGGTTATATGACTTGTGTGTGTGGTTGGACGGGGTCCCCGGGGCCTCGGGGTGTGTTTCGGATGGGCTTCGGGTCAATTCTCCCCTATTTTGCACTGTTGTTCTGCTATCTGGTGTTTTCTTCTATGCGATCGCATATGCACATCCGCGATCGCATAGAGTAATGTTGGCCACCCCAGTTTTATTAATAGTGATCGCATAGGCAGGTTCGCGGTCGCGGAAGTCCACATCCTCCTTCTCCGCGTTCGCAGGTGCACCAGCGCGTTCGCATAGTGTTTCCACTGGGGCATCGAATTATTCTTCTACGCGATTGCAATCCATGCTTCGCGATCGCGTAGTGTAGAAATTTGGGCAGCAGGTAACTTCTCATACGCGATCACACTCGAGCCTTCACGATCGCATAGAGCACTTTGGCCAGTGACAATTGTTCCTCTTCGCGATCGCATTAAGTTCTCCGCGATCACGATGCTTTAAGCCTGGACAACCTTCCTTTTCTTCTCCGCGATCGCAATTCATTAAAAATCTGGGCAGAATATAAGTCTTCATAAACGAGGGTTAAGCCATTTTTAACATATTTTGACTTCTAGAGCTCGGTTCTTGGCGATATTTGAAGGGTTTTTCACACAAATCAAATGGGTAAGTGTGCTTCCACTAGAATTAATTATATTTCATGAAATAGTTCTTGTTTCCATCATTTAAATTGTGTTTTGGGTTGAGGAAGTTGTGGGTTTTGAAAGAAAACTTCAAAAATAAAAATTCATAATTTGAAAGACCAAATGTTATCGGAATTGGATAAATTTAGTATGGGTGAACTCGTATCGGAATGGGTAATCGGAATTTATAAATTTGTCGGGTTCCGAGGTGCGGGCCCGGGGGATCGACTTTTGGGTCGATTTTTATAATTTTGTAAATATTGAAACTTTATTGTTCGGGATAGTTCTTTATACATTTTATGTGTATTTTGAAGTTTTTTTAGTTGATTTTGAGCCGTCCGGAGGTCTTTTCGCTCGAGAAGTCTATATTTGAGTACCTGGTTATCGTCTTTGAGGTAAGTATCTTGCCTAACCTTGTGTGGGGGAATTACCCCTGAGGATTGAGTCTTCCTTTTGGATTGTAGTCCGAGTATGCAAGGTGACGAGTGTGTACTCGAACTTATTTGCAATTAGATTGGCTTTTTAGGATTCGTAGGTTCTTATATTACCTGTGTATGATTTTTAATAGTTACATTTGAATCCTTGGTTGTTAATTTCATCCCTTCCTGTTTAAATTAGAATTACTTATTTTTGGATTCCTTCGTTGGTTATTTAACCTTACTTGACTTAATTGAATATTTTACTTCTCTTATCATCATGCTATATTTTCTTCCTAGCTTGCCTAATTGACTATAATTAGTGTCATATAGCCTTATAGTTGACTAGTCATAGTTGGAACATCTATTCGTTGGAGTCAAGCATGCCCGTGAGTCTTACGTTGTGATTTATATGATTATTTCCTTAAGTGATACTTAGGTCTAATTGTTAGACATTTATGTTATTGGTATTTCCTTGATGTTGCCTATTACTGCACCTTTGTTTAAGTTGAGTTTATTCCGTGAAGTTAACTGTTTAGGTGAGATTGGTTATAGTTGTTTCCCTTGCCGGGATCGTGTGGTTTCTCTTATTATTACTATTGTTGATGATGTTGTGTGCCTTGTTAATTCCCTTGCCGGGATGTTACGGTTTCTATTACTGTTTATGCTGTCAATGATATTGTTTGCATTGTGAGTCCCTTGCCGGGATGTTTATGGTTCTTATTGTTGATAATTTCATTGCCAAATTGTTGTTCTTGGTGTCGTTTGGGTGAGGAAGAGTGTAAAGCACGAAGGGTGATGCCATGTATTTATTTATTCATTTATTGTGAGGATGAGAGTGTAAAAGCACAAGGGTGATGCCGTCCCATGTTATGATATTAAAGGATGAAGGATAATGACGTGCCATGTTATGATATTAAAGCACGAAGGATAATGTCATTCCATGTTATGATATTAAAGCACGAAGAATAATGTCGTGTCGTATCTATTTATTTATTGTGAAGAGGAGAGTAAAAGCACGAAGGGTGATGTTGTGCACTTGTTTTGGTAAGGATGAGAGTAAAGCACGAAAGGTGATGTCGTGCACTTGTTTTGGTAAGGATTAGAGTAAAGCACGAAGGATGATGTCGTGTACTTGTTTTGGTAAGGATGAGAGTAAAGCACGAAGGGTGATGTCTTGCACTAGTTTTGGTGAGGATGAAAGTAAAAGCACGAAGGGTGATGCCATGCACTTATCTTTGCATTCTAATCCATTGTTCTAAATTTGGATATTCCTACTGATCTCTTACTGCATTTATTGCAAGATTTGATATTCCTCCTGTACTGCATGGAAATTTCTGAGTTACGGACTGAGTTCCAGTGGATAAATCTTGAGGAGATTTTGATCAAGGGATGTTATTGAAAAGTATTATTGAAAAACCAATGGTTTTGAAATGATTATACTTGAATGACTTTTACATTGAAGGTATATTTGAAAAGCACTAGCCATGCCTAAAATGATATTTGTAAATCATTTATTGGGAAAACATCTTTGGGAAGTTTCGTATTTTGAAAGAAACTATATTTTACGTAATTCTCTCTATTAAATATACTTATATCTACTTTTGGAGAAAGTATATTTTCAAAGGAAACTCTTCCATACTAAAATGATTTTTATTTGTAAAAGTTTTCATATGAACTGTTGTTTAAAGATTTCTACCAGTTATGGATTTTAATGGCTAAGGCCCGATGTGAACAAACCAATGTGGAGTTGAGTTATTGGTGTTATCTATTGTGTTGTGTTTCCTTTCGATTCGACTTGTTTTGCGGTCCATCTTTCTGTTTATTATTGTGTTGTTTCGTGATTGATTTCTGAAATTTCCTTCAGCTTTATATTGTCATTGTTGTAAATTATTTCGTGAAGTCTTACATAGATGTAACGTTCGGTCATTTCTATGTTCATGTTATTTATTTTGTAGACCAGTGGTGTCTTGACTAGTCCTCGTCACTACTCCACCGAGGTTAGTCTTGATACTTACTGGGCACCGCTGTGGTGTGCTCATACTACATTTTTGTGCATTTTTGTTTTCACAGATCCAGGTTTTGGTTGTTAGTAGCTGTGCGGATGATTGCTGAGGAGACTCAAGGTAACCTGTTGTTGTGTTCATAGGCTTCGGAGTCACCTTCCTGTTTAATTCAATTGTACTTACTTATTTCTAGACAGTTGTATTTAGATTTGGTAGAAAGATTTCGTAGAGCTTATGACTTGTATTTATCGGGTTTTGGAAAAAAATGTAGACTCAGTCAAGATTTCTATTATCGAGATTGTTAAAGTTCTTTTATTATTGTTATTGTGGTTAAATGTTAGGCTTACCTAGTCCCTAAGACTAGGTGTCATCACGGTATCCAACCGTGGGAATTTTGGGTCGTGGCAATAATATAATTTATTAATGTTAATTTTTTTTATAAGACGTACTATATCTTTCAATCCCAATGGGATCAGATATCTGGTGATGCCTAATTTCTATTTGGAAGTAAAATTACCAAAAGATGCAAACATTCCAACTTTATTTCCTTTTGGAGCTAGCTTCTCAATCTCTGCAGAGACAAGGGTCAAGCAACTCCAATTTGTAGTTAACATGTTAATTGGATAGATTTGGATAATGATTTACTTTGCTGCATATGCATTTCTATATTAAATATTCTTGTTATCTCTAACATTGTAATATTTTCATCTGATCGACTTTCTTATCCGATTCATTTGATACTCAAATGAGTTATATAATAAAAATGAGATACTGAGATGATTCTTGAATTTGAGAGTTGTTGCTCTATGCAGGACCGTAAAGAAAATGAATAGCTTTTGTTGTCCCAATTCTCCAATTTGGTTGATGTATGCTAAGAAGGTTCTCATCTGAAGATCATCTTAAATATACTTGTAGTTCTTATCAACTCTTCATGCCACATGTTTCCCAATTTTTTATTTGTTTCAAGAAAGAATCCTTTGGAAAATCAGATCAAAGATGTATAACTATGCAAATCATTAATGATCATTTCCAACATAGCAGAATTGCATTTTGATAAGCCCCTAAACCAACACAAGAATCTAGATAAGAACATCTTAAAGGTTTTTCCTATAAGCCAAATTGCTTAGATATTGATTATTCTGCTTTTCAGAAGCAGAGCTAGTCAAACAAGCTTACAGAAATAGGGATGGTGTTGTTAAGTTGGATGAGTTAGCCGCATTTCTAGCTATACAACAAAAAAGGTAAGCTCTCAAAGTTTCAATGCCTTTATGTAATCATATTTTCTTTTAGTACTACTGCTCCCAATATTCAAATCTCACCACCTAAATCCGTATTTGTCCATGTCTTTGTGCCTGAGGAATGATTGTAAATTATCGTACGTGTGATTGCTATTTGGTTGCATTGTGTAACTTCTTTTGAAACTTTTTGTTTAGTGCCTTCTAAATTTTCAGGCAACTCTTCCTAAGATTACTGCGTAGAAAATAGACTTTGATGCTAGAGTGTGGGGTAGGTTTGTTCTAATGCTTTAATCTTCCAACATCATCAATAGTACTGACTGCTTTTTTTGCTTCATGCATTATCATACTCTAACTGATTATTACATTTTCATTTTATATCTTTGTTTCTTGGTGTGCTTTTCACATTTCGCTTCTGGCAAAGAAGAGTTAACGGACTACCTTGGTGACAATCAATAATGTAAATGGAAATATATTCTTGTATTTATTTTCAAAAAGTTCATATAGACCCTGTTCCTCATCTTATGATATATTACTTCCGTAATTGTTTCTATGAAGCAAAGCAGTTATGCCACATTCAAATTAGATTCCTCTGAGAAGGTATAGAAATGGTGCCTAATAATTTTTCTAATTTCTCTATTCATCCCGTGGAAGATTTACCATTGCTCATAGTCTTACGTTATTTTATACAAGAAGGAGAAAAGTCCTATAAGAAGTGCTATTTGGTTCACATATAAGAGTACATTCTTGTGGTTTCTCAAATTTTATTGAAAATAATACACAAAATCATTTTGTCTTTTTTGGGGGGCGTACTTGCCTGGATATTTATTCTTAATTGTTGTTGTTTTTGTGAATTTTTGGCATGTAATATTAATTAGTTATTTTAACTGTTGTCTCTTTTTTCTTATCAAGAAATTACAAAGATTTTGTACTTACCATTGAAGCTTCCTTATTACTTGTGAAAATGGTACATAACTCTCATTTACAATGTTGAATATAATTGACGTGCCTTTAAATAATGCAAAGGCCCGAGCATTGCGCGGGCACTCTCATCTAGTTTTTTATATAATAAGTGAAGCGGCCTTCGACGACCAAGGGTATTTTCGTAATTTAACAAGGGTGTTTATGGATTGCACGCACAGAAAGTAACTACGTGGTTTTTACACTTTACCACGTCGTATCAAAAAAATTCCCTTGCCTTCAATTGTACAAAGTAGTTCTGTTCTTTTCTGAAAAGAAATCAAAAAAATTTGTAAAATAAACCAAAAATTAAAATAAGAGCAAAAGGGCAAAAGGAAGAAAAAAAAGAACCACTTACCAGGAAGAGAGAGGTGAGAATGAACTCTGAAAATTGTCGCTTTCATCAGATAGAAGAGAATTCAGAAGGGTGAACAGAAACTAAAACTACGTGGTGTGTTCTTTTTTTCTTTCTTTGCTTAGATCTTTATTTTTTGTGTGTGTGTTTTTGGTGGATTTCACCAGTGACTTTCCCTTTTTTTACCCAAAGAGGGAGTGAAATTGATATTTTCTTTGTCTTTCCTCAAACTTTTTTATCATATGTGTTTTTCAAAGTAATTTTTTAGGTTTCGTCTACTAAATTTTTCTATGTCCTGCATTTGTTAGCTATACTTAGAGATAAAGAGTTGATGAGACTTGCTAAATTAGTTTTTTTTTTTTTCTTTTTTGAAAATAAAATCTAGGATATCTTAAACTTTTGGATAATTATTTTTTGGATTTTCTAGATGCATGTCAATAATTTTGTCTGATTTGGTCGTGCATATATTTTTTTCCTCACCATCAACCAATTTTACTTACATCACTATTGTATTCTTGAACTACGTTACTCATTTTCTCTCTCAACCATTGTTATTTAGCTATTTTGATGACAAACTATACAAAATATTTTGTCATTATTTTTTCGCTTCTTTTGAAAGATGAATTTCAGTTGATGTTTTCTCGCGGATTAAGCTGAGTTGAATTTTTGAGGATAATATTCATTCTAATCAACGTAAAGTAATTTTTTCTCAATGAATTTTCAATTAAACTAAAGAATTTTAATAGTGAATCTGATCCGTTTTTTTAAAGATGAATCTCAAAGAGCCAGTGATGATTCGCTTATCTAGGCTATAAAATTATTTGGGCGTAGAGATAACCAAACCCACATTTTGGGTTGACAAACTCTGGATGGTATGTGAATGGCATCTCCATCACATGCAACAGATTCTTTGTGATCCATTTAGTTGGAATATAATAGTCGCGCAATTTGAGTTTCACAGGTTTTTGAAGTTGAAATTTTCTCTAGATGTGGAAAACTGAACAACACCTCGACTGTAAGAGGTAAATTCTTCACTTTTTTGTTCTAATGTTATATGCTTAGTTGTAATGATACAATACATATATGCGAATCTACGAAGCAATTGATTTAAAACTAAAAAAAGGTAAATTTATGTCAAGCATATGAGCTCTACAAATGAAAAGCTTTGTTGTGACTATACTAGATATACTTCAAGAATGTGAAGAAGAGAAGTGGTTGGAATTAATTTTTGATGGTACAAATACAAATAGCTTGAATAAAGAGCATAAAAAATTATTTTCTCAAACAAGAAATTGAAGGGCTAATGAATTTTTATTGGCTTCAGAGAAGTTCTCAAAAGCCGAAAAGAGAGCCAAAACCATCCAAAGAGCTGAGACGCAAGGCATGTTCGAGAGTTTGTTCGATAACGAAAAGTTAGTTTGAGTTTTTCTTTCTTCATGAAGGAATCTTGACATTGATGAATAAGTTCAAAGTTTTCTCTCGAATTAAATGGAGGAAGTAGGAAAACTCTGATGACGAACTAGAAAACCAGCATATGCATCAACATAAGCTTTTTGTTTACCTACTTGTGCGTCTTTTCAGGTTTAGTGCATAAATATTATAGCTTACCTCTAATTTTTTGGAAATATTCCGAAGTAGTAAAAAAGTGGAAATGTAAGAAATGACTAAAATTGAAAATAATTAGAGGAAACGTGGAAGCGTGTCTTACCTTCAACACCTATGAGATTCTCGAGTTTCTGGTTATGCATTTTCATTATACATTAGACTACTAGCATATTTAGAAAGGGTAAAACAAGAGGCTGGACAATAATAAAAAAACCTCTTATAGCTCTCTTATTAAATAATGTGACAAATTACAATAAGACACTACAGGTAGTACTTCTATCAAGCTTTGCTACCACAACTCTATGAGTAGTGACTGTACCAAGTTGTGCTACTGCAGCCTCGCCCAAATCTATATTTACTGTAATCTGACTGAGATATATATTATCAAAACTACTTGCCATATTAGAATAGGCTGCTTAGCCTAAATCAAGTTTATTATAAATAGATATATACCCATCATATGCAAAATCTAACTTTATGATCTTATAATGCAGATGATCCTACTCAATGAATCTCAATCAACTGTGATTTATATGAATTCTGAAATAACAGGCTAAAAATATTGTTTGTTCAAGTTCTTCTTTACACAATTACCATCTCCTATTGTGGCTCAATGAAAAAGATAGGAATAATTGAAAGTGTGAAACTGCTCTAGGTTTTGCTTTTGCTTTTCTAAACATATTGGTCGAGATTTATTATCTGTGCACTCTTTAGATTTTAGGATGTATGTTTTATGATATGCTTACGTAGACTAATGAATTAATAGTGAGAGCTGATTTTAGGTATGATGCATTTATATTTGATCTGTTCTTCTCTCTATCTTGTGAGGAGGCCGAGATCAATTTGGAGAAGGATTCTTATTTTAAAAAGCTTAAGCGGTAAGAGTTAACCAGAATTTGACTTTTAAGTACATGGCTCCGAAATGACGTTTTAATGATTTCAAAAGCTTTGTATGGTGATTTTAGACTTAGGCATGCGTCCAGCTTTGGATTTGGAGGTCCATAGTGTAATTGATGCATTTTGGCAAAAATTGAAAAGTTTAAGTTTTGGAAGGTTGAGAGGTTTGACTGACAGTTGAACTTGGTGATATCGGGGTCGGAATGCGATTTAGAGAGTTGGATTAGCTCCATTATGTCATTTGAAACTTGTGTGCAAAATTCGACGACATTCCGGGTTGATTTGATATGCTTCGACATGAGTTTTGGAAATAGGAAGATTTGAAAGTTCATAAGTTCGATTCGAGGTGCGATTTGTAGTTTCGATGTTATTTGATGTGATTTGAGGCCTCGAGTAGCTCTGTGTGTTGTTACGAGATGTGTTGGTATATTTGGTTGAGGTCCTGGGGCCTCGTGTGAATTTCGGATGGTTAACGATTTGGATATTGGACTTAGGAAATTTCTGAGATGCTAGTTCTGGTGTGTCGCACCTGCGAGTTTTGGTGCGCAGGTGCGTGAACACTTCTATGATGTTGGAGTAGGTCATGTTGCGTTGCTTTTGCGGAGAAGGGAGCGCAGGTGCGAGCTCGCATCTACATAAGGTTTCATATGAGCTTTATTTATGATTTGAAGTTATTTTGGCGAGATTTGAACCATCCGTAGGTTATTTCACTAGAGAAGGTCATTTTATAGTAACGGTCTAGCTTCTTTAAGGTAAATATCGTTCCTAACTTTGTGTGGAGGAACTACCCCTTAAGATTTGAGTCATTTGTGCTAATTGTAATATGTGAAGGCCATGTACGCGAAGTGACGAGTACGTGCTCGGGCTTATTTGTGGAAATTTGACCGTTTAGGGCTCTTAGGTTCTTATGTTCATTAGATATGAAGTTGTTTGTCATGTTAAATCCCCTATTTACTAAATTCATCCTTATGTGTCTTAATTGGAGTTAATCGCTTCATATTCTACCCTTATTGTCGATTAAAATCTTATGTCACTTAACTGATGTTGTTGCCTCTTTTATTGTTATGCTATCCTTCCTGTAACTGCTTAGTCTGAAATCATTATTATCTCTTCCGTAATTGCTTAGTCTTACTTGAAGTTTGTTATACCTTTCATTGTCGATGTTTTCTTATTTGAGATCATTGATACATATTATCTCTCTTCTTGTTGAATTGTACTTTCAAGGAATCATTGTTACACATTACCTCTCCCTTGTTGAACTATTCTTGTTGAGATTAATATTTCCTTGTAGTGTCTTTCTTTGTGAGTTCGTTCTTCCATTTCTTTATGTTCTAAAGTTCTTGTTTTGATTTACTTGTCGTATTCTCGTGTTATTATTGTTATTGCTATTGTATTCAGTGTTGTTAAGTTGAGGGCTATGCGTGTTGTAATATTAAAACTATTTTGAGAAACGTTGTGGCATATGTGCACATATTGTGTTGAGTTGTTATGTTTTGGCACACTTGTTATTGTTGAGAGAACTGTTATGTTGGTTGCACGAGGTTGTTGTTGTGCTATTGTTATGTTATTTGCACGAGGATCCTGTCGTGCTATTGTTATGTTTTTTACACGAGGTTTCTGTCGTGATGTTGTTATTATTGATACGCTTGCAGTGAGCCTAGATATTGAAACACATGCGGTGAGATAAGGCGGGCTTGATGCGCGTGGCTAGTAGGGGAACTACTAGAAGCCATGCAGTGTGATAAGGTGGGCTAAAATGCGCGATGTTGTTTCGTGAAAAATGATTTTCAAATCTAAATGTAAAGGCTCCCGTGGTGATATAAGAAAATTTTGTGATTCATTTTATGATTTGAGTGTACGAGGCGGTACCTCGGTAGGGCTCTTGTTGACATTTCCCCATTCGCTTGTACTTGTCTTTGATTGTTGTTTCCTTAGCATACTATTAATTGTCTTTCTTCGTGTTTACTATTTGCTTAGTTTTGTGTAGTTAATTGTCACGACCCAAAATCCTAACTTAGGTCGTGATGGCGCCCAACTGCGGGGTCAGGCAAGACAACACTCAATTTATTAAGGGTTCCTTCTTATTTGATTAAGCATTTCAACATATACTCAATTTTTAAACCTTAAAGCATAAATCGACAAGGATAATTATTCAGTTTTAATCAAAAGCGGTCATGAGGAGGCATGAGCCAATATATATACAGACTTGTAATCCATAATAACTACCACGTGTGTGCCAGGAACTAATTTCACAAGTCCTACGGGCATACTAACAGGATATACAAAAGATATAATATACAGTCCCACTGTCTGGAAGAAATAGACGGGAAAATAAGCAAAAGAAGCTACATGGTGCTGCCGGAGGTCGCCAGGAGAAAGCAGCTCACCATAAAGTCAGGTCTGTCTATAATCAGAATCAAGCCCCGGTCTGACAACCAGATGCATCAGCCTCAAAACCTGTACAATTAAGCATAGAAGCATAGCATGAGTACATAAATATATATATGCACTCATTGAGTATCCCTCCTAATCTCGAAGAAGTAGTAGCGAGCGGTCGACTTGACACTCACTAAGGTCCAACAATATAATTTAACAGAATATGATGAAAACGGTAGGCATGTAAAGGTAGTGCAGCAGCAAATATATAAGGCACTGAAATCCAAGTAAATACTGGAAGTAAATAAATAATTACTACTTCATCTTCCCCCAAATATCTGTCAGATCAATATCCATGAATTCAGTAACAATTAATCATGCGCATACAGGATAAGGACAACCGGCCTGAGCCATAAGATAATCATATCTGTGCACTTTGCCATAAAGTACTCACATCTATGCACTGCCGAGGATCGAACGGCCCGAACCGTAAGTGCATCTTTCAATCCGTCGTGGCGTACGGCCGCTCCCATGAGAGTGGGGGAAGTCACATTCCGCTCGCAAAATGTAAATTGCAAAACGGTCACATGCACACACAATATTCCTTTTTAAGTTACTTTTCCGTGAACAATTCCTTAAAATTTCTCAAATTTCATGATCTCAGGGAAATAAGCCGCATGTTAACATTTAATTCATTAAGCATATAGTTCATTTCAAGGAAAACACAAGGTATGATGTGGGCCTAACTACCCGGACATAATAATAGCCGCTACGTACGGACTCTCGGCACTTTGTACGTACGTAGCCCCACAGATATCACACATAGCATTTAAAACACCTACAGGGGCAATTCCCTCTTACGAGGTTAGATAGGAGACTCACCTCGCGTCGCACCTACTCCCCGGGTCAAGAATGCGCCCGAAACTCCGAACTCGTCACCCAAAGGACTCGAAGCTAACCAAACGTTACGTAAATATATCAAATTATACTCAAAGCATGGAATTCTCCTATTATTTAGTCAAATTCATCATTCTTGAAGAAATCCCAAAATCCAACCTCGGGCCCGCACGCTCGGATTTCAGAAATTCTCGAAGGAAAGACTCACCCATAACCTAAGGATCATTAATATATGAGTTTTGTATGATTTCATAGCCAATTCACGGGTAATTCTCGAAAGCCTTAGGTTACTACCCAATTCCTAAATTTTTCACAAATTAGGTAGTTAAATTCAACTAGGAATTCATGCCTTAACTAACTTTAGGGTAGACTTTACTTATCTCTCAGTGGCTGGGTCGTGGGGCTCTTTTCCAAAATGTCAAAATTGTCTACGGTGGAAGAAAATGGAGTGAAAATGGGAAAATCCCACACTTAAAGACCTTACTGCCTATAGGGGTTTCCGCTCTTGCGACTCGATGACCGTACCTCCGGTATCGCACCTGCGAGCAATAGCTCGCACCTGCGGAAAATGGGACAAGGGACTGGGCTCGCACCTGCGGGCTGGAGTCCGCACCTGTGGCTCCGCACCTGCGAGAACTGCGCAACCCACCTGGGGATCGCACCTATGAGGCCTAGACCGCAGGAGAGGTCTCGCACCTGCATTGGGAAACCGCACCTGCGGTCACACCAGATGAGGTGCACCAGCAACTGCTTCAGCTGTTTTGGCCTCGTTTGGTACCCGAGAGGCACCTGGGCCCACCTGAGCCATCGTCCAAATATACCAACTAGTCCCAAATCATAATACGGACTCGCTCGAGCCTTCAGAACACCCGTAACAATGCTAAAACTCAAAATCACACCTCAAAACCCCTAGAACCAAATTTAGGAACTTTAAATTTTCTTGAATTCGCTAACAATGCGTCGAACCGACCTATACTACTCGGAATGACACCAAATTTTGCAGGCAAGTCATAAATGACACAACAGAACTATTCCCGGTCTCAGAATTCCGTTCGGACCTCGATAACAGAAAAACACGTCCCAAACCACAATATGAACTTAAGGAACTCTTATTTCAATATTGAGCGCCGAAACGATCCCGGTTCATCCGGAACCTATTCCAAACATACACCCAAGTCCGAAATCATCATACGAAGCTACCGGAATCATCGAAACTCGATTCCGAGGTCGTTTACTAAAAATGTTGACCGAAATCAAACTTGGACTTAAAGGCCAACCTGAAGGAACCAAGTGTTTCAATATTGCTCTAAACACTTCCGAAACCCGGACCACCCGCCCCCGCAAGTCATAAATCACAATAAGCCGCTATGAGAAGTTTCATTTAGGGGAACGGGGTCTGATTAACGCAAAACGACCGGTCGGGTCTTTATATTCTCCACCTCTTAAACAAATGTTCCTCCTCAAACGGTTCTAGAATCATACCTGAAGTGCTGAATTCGTGCGGATATCTGCTCCGCATGTCCTCCTCGAACTCCCAGGCCGCTTCCTCGACTGGTTGGCCCCTCCACTGGACCTTTACAGCAGAAACTCTCTTGGACCTCAACTGGCGATCATATCTATCAATAATAGCAACTGGCTACTTCTCGTAGCCCAACCCCTCACCAACTGAATAGTGCTGAAATCAACCACGTGAGAGAAGTCGGCGTGATACCTCCGGAGCATGGATACATGAAAGGCCGGATGAACTCCTGATAAATTGGGAGGTAAGGCTAGCTTATAAGAAACCTCCCCAACTCGCCTCAACACCTCGAAGGGACCTATAAACCTCGGGCTCAGATTTCCCTTCTTTCCAAACCTCATAATACCCTTCATCGGGGAGACCTTCAACAGAACCTTGTCTCCCTCCATAAATGATACATCACGCGCCCTCTGATCCGCGTAACTCTTCTGTCTGGACTGTGCTGTGCGGAGCCTCTCCTGAATCAACTTCACCCTCTACAAAGCATCCCTCACCAGGTCGGTGCCATATAACTTAGCCTCGTCAGGCTCAAATCACCCGATAGGGGAATGACATCGCCGACCATACAAAGCCTCAAATAGAGCCATCTCTGTTGGACTGATAACTATTATTGTAAAAAAACTCGGCCAAAGACAAGAACTTGTCCCACTGACCTCCGAAGTCAATCACGCATGCCCTGAGCATGTCCTCTAATATCTGAACTGTATGCTCCGACTGGCCAGGTGAAATGCTGTGTTGAGGTCTATCTGGGTGCCTAACCCACTGTGCAATGCTCTCCAGAAGTGCGAGGTGAACTGAGAACCTCGATCTGATATAATGGACACCAGCACATCGTGCAACCGGACTATCTCCCGAATGTAAGTCTGGGCTAACTTCTCAGAAGTATATGTAGTAGCTACAGGAATGAAATGTGCTGATTTGGTCAATCTGTCCACAATGACCCAAACCGCGTCAACCTTCCGCAAAGTCCGAGGCAACCCAACCACGAAGTCCATAGTGATGCGCTCCCATTTCCACTCAGGAATGGGCATCTGCTGAAGTAGACCTCCTTGCCTCTGGTTCTCATACTTCACCTGCTGGCAATTAAAACACTTAGTCACATACTCCACAATGTCCCTCTTCATCCGCCTCCACCAGTAATGATGCTTCAAATCACGATACATCTTCGTAGCACCAGGATGAACAGAATACCGAGAGTTGTGTGCCTCCTCTAGAATCCTCTCCCTCAGGCCATCAACAATGGAACATATAAACGGCCCTGAAGTCTCAGAACACCATCCTCGCCAATAGTAACCTCCTTGGGCCAACCCTGCACCACTATCTCCCGAATCTCTGCTAAGCACGGATCATCGAACTGTCGGGCCATAATCTCCCCCAATAACGAAGACTGAGCAACCACACGTGCTAAAACTCGAAGCGTCTCTAAGAGGTCTAATCTCACCAGGCGATTAGCCAATACTGAATGTCCAAGGCTAGAGGTCTCTCCTTTGCTGCAATATAAGCCAAACTACCCATACTCTCCGCCTTCCAGCTCAAGGCATATGCTACCATATTTGCCTTGCCTGGATGACAAAGAATGGCGATATCATAATCCTTCAACAACTCAAGCCACCTGCGCTGCCTCAAATTAAGGTCCCTCTGCTTAAAAAAATTTGCAAATTGTGGTGGTCTGTATAAACCACACAGGAGACCCCATACAAGTAGTGCCTCCAAATCTTAAGAGCATGAACAATCGCCGCCAATTCCAAATCGTGCACAAGGTAATTCTTCTCATGAACCTTTAGCTGGCATGAAGCGTCGGAATACACTGTGTACATCCCCGAACTAGAAGGAAGTACCAGAACTGGTGTTGAGGTCAATGATGCCTTGAGCTTCTAAAAGCTCGCCTCACACTCGTCAGACCATTGAAACGGGGCATTCTTTTGAGTCAATCTAGTCAATGGAGCTGAAATAGAAGAGAACCCCTCCACAAATCGGCGATAATATCCTGCTAGGCCCAAAAATATCCTGATCTTTATAGCTGAAGTAGGACGCGGCCAACTCTAAACTGCCTCGATCTTCTGAGGATCAACCTTGATACCCTCTCCGGATACCACATGCCCCAAGAATTCTATGGAATCCAATCAGAACTCACGCTTGGAGAACTTAGCATATAACTTCTGTTCCCGCAAAGTCTGGAGCACAACTCTCAAATGTTGCTCGTGCTCCCCTAGGCTACGTGAGTAAATCAAGATGTCATCAATAAAGACAAATGACAAAGGAATCAATATACGGCCTGAACACCCTATTCATCAAGTCCATGAATACTGTTGGGGCATTAGTCAAGCCAAAGGACATCACTAGGAACTCATAGGGTCCATACCTCGTACGGAAAGCAGTCTTCGGAACATCTGAGGCCCGAATCTTCAACTGATGATATCCCGATCTCAAATCAATCTTAGAAAAAACCCTAGCACCATGCAACTAGTCAAACAAATCATCGATGCGCAGCAAAGGATACTTGTTCGTAATGGTGACCTTGTTCAACTGGCGGTCATCCGCATGGACCCATCCTTTTTCTTCACGAATAGAACTGGAGCACCCCACGACGATACACTCGTTCTGATGAACCCATTAGCCAACAACTGCTTCTCGACCATATGTCGAGCCTTCATGAATGAAATAACCCGGTTGGCTGCACTAACTTAGGAACCTCTCCACTTCAGCTTAGGCGACTCGGGCATGGCTAAAGTAATTGTCTTGGCATGGAAATCTAGCACGGCATGATAAGGAGGTAGCCAATCCATACCTAGAATAACCTCAAAATCAACCATCTCGACCAATAAAAGGTCCGCTCTAGTCCCAAACCCATAGAAGATGATTACACAAGACCGATAGATCCGGTCTACCACCACAGAATCGCCCACAGGAGTGGACACATATATAGGAGAACCCAAGGACTCGCGAGGAGCATCCAGAAAATGAGCAAATAATGCTGAAACATATGAATAGGTGGATCCTGGATCAAATAATATTGAAGCCTCTCTACCATATACTGAGATAATACCTGTGATCACGGCGTCTTAGGCCACTACATCTGATTTGGCCGGAACGGCATAGAATCTAGCTGGAGTACTGGAAGACTGAGCTCCAACATAGTGAATAGGAGTTGCCTGACCTCCCCCTAACTGGCCTCCACCTCTAGGACGACCCCTGCCGACCTGTCCCCCACCTCTAGGTGGCCGGACTGCTGGTGCCGGACCTATCGGTTGATAACCCTGATGTACGGCCTTGCCCTGAAACCTGGGACAATGCCTCCTCATATGACCTGGCTCCCCACACTCGTACCACCCCCCCTAGGTACCATAGTCTGCTTCCCCGAAGAAGAACACTGAATGTCCGGAGGATAGTAGGAATGCTCTGGCATGGCTGAAATGGGGCATCGCTGGAACACCTCGGGGAGGTGGTGGAGGTGCTGAATATGAAGGCCTGTTGGGCTGGCTACTGCTAAAATGACCTCTGCCCCTAGCTGGGGCACCTCTGAAATCTCCGGAGAATCTAGCCCTCTTGTCCTGCTGCCCCTTCTCCCTGTTCCTCGACCGATACCCCTCGATTCTGCGAGCAATCTCTGCCACGAGCTGATAAGGAGTACCCATCTCCACCTCTCGGGCCATGGTGGCCCTAATACCTGTCGTGCTATTGTTATGTTGTTTACACGAGGTTTCTGCCGTGTTGTTGTTATTATTGATACGCTTGTAATGAGCCTAGATGTTGGAACACATGTGGTGAGATAAGGTGGGCTTGATACACGTGGATAGTAGGGGAACTACTAGATGTCATACAGTGTGATAAGGTGCGCTAAAATGCGGGATGTTGTTTCGTGAAAAATGATTTTCAAATCTAAATGTAAAGGCTCCCGTGGTGATATAAGAAAATTTTGTGATTCATTTAATGATTTGAGTGTACGAGGCGGTACCTCGGTAGGGCTCTTGTTGACATTTCCCCATTCTTTTGTACTTGTCTTTGATTGTTGTTTCCTTAGCATACTATTAGTTATCTTTATCCGTGTTTCATTGAGGGGTTCAGTCATGATATCCGGTTCAGCATGGCTCGGGAGTTGGAGTCGGATGTTGCATTTCAGCAAGTAGTAGAGATCGCTCGTTGATTAGAGGGCATGCAGGGTCAGGAGAGAGAGGGAAGGGAGGCTAGGAGGCCTCGTAGACTGGGAGGATCTACTGGTCCCTAATTTGGAGGCAGAGTACGACATGGTAAAGGTTTTGTGGGTCATCCAGTTCAGTTTGCACTTCAGGCTTCGCACGGTGTTCCAAGTGCGCATGGGTCTCAGGGTACCCAAAACGGAAAGCTTCCACAGCCACGTCAGTAGAGAGGTTGCTTTTAGTGTGGATATACCAACCACATGGTGAAAGATTTTCCTAGAATTCGGACATATGTGTTACAATGGGGTATTCAGGCTATGGGTTATGCTCTAATTGTTGATATCCCTGCACCGCCAACTTGGGGTGCAGGTCAGCCGAGTAGAGGGCGCCCACGAGGGGGAGGCCCAGCTCGTTGATATGTTTTCTATGGTAGGGATGAGGCTACTGCACCATATAATGTTGTACGGGTATGATTTCAATTTGTTATAAATGAGCGTCATTCGTATTTTTTTTGGTTCTGCTTATCGGGGTGAGTCCTCCTATGTTACTTCACATACGAATGAGTTTAGTGATTCGGTACTCTGTTGTTGTGTTTTCCCCTGTTGAGAGATTCTATAGTGGTAGCCCACGTTTATCATTTTGTTTTTGTTCACTATTGAGAGCTATGAGACTAGAGGTGGCCTTCTTGTTACTCATTTCGGTAGTTTTGATGTGATTTTTGGGTGGTGGGTTACGACTTAAGACTTGTGATTAAGATGTTGTACCGGTGTGGGAGTTCAGTATGTGTTGTGATTTTGTTGGTGGAATTGAATTAGAGGAATATTTTCGTTGGTATGATGCGTATTCTACTTGTGATTCAGAGTGGAGGGTGAGATCCTCACGGTTTTATGCGATTCGATGTGTTTGAATCGGGCTGTGTGCCATGGTGGAGTTATATCAGGATGAGATCTTTGTGATTAGTTCATATGTTTTGATTCTCCCTTGTGAAATTTATTTGTAGTATGATACTGATAGGGAGTGGTTCCTGTCGAGCTTGTTTGATAGTTCTCTTATATTTTTCTCCTTGCATATTTAGTCGTATTCGCGTTGTACTTATTGGATTTTAACTTATGAGGTATGTGCCCAGGTGGTGTTAGATGTGACTTGTTGATTTAAGCGTATAGTTATGAGGTCTTCATGTTTCTTGCATCGTTGTCAGTGTTGAGAAGGTTTCGAACATGGTTCTAGCGGATATGAGGTTAATTGTCGGTGCTAGGTTGATTATGGACAACTATTGTGATCAGAAATGTTTTTATGGACATATGTGTAGTGTGTTACGTCGTGTGTTTGTATCTTGTGGGGGTAAGCATAAGTTGTTACAGTTGGTTGAGGCTGATACCGTGTGTTGAAGTAGGAATCGGGTCTTTTGGAAATGATCGTATACTGAGGAATTTGGTTCTAAGGCTTATTAGTATTGGTGGAAGGAATAAATTTCAGTTGAAATGGTGTCGTCAGGCCTATGTGGATTGGGGTGACGGGGGATCTCCCACGGGTGGATGTATGGTAAGTCCACTCAGTGGCTTCACGACCTCGAAATGGTTCTTGGCACGTTCGAGGACGAAAGTTTGTTTAAGAGAGGGAGAATATAACGACCCGAACGGTCGTTTTGATAATTTGCATCCCGTTCGGTGGCTTAAGGTCTCGAGCAGCTTCGTATTATGCGTTATGACTTGCGTGTACGGTCAAGTTCAGTTTTTGGATTATTCGGGATCAATTTAGAAGAAGGATTCTTGTTAAGCGGTAAAAGTTGACCAGGATTTGACTTTTGCGTAGACGACTCCAAAATGGCATTTTGATAATTCCAATAGTTTCATATGGTGATTTTGGAATTAGGCGTGCGATTGGATTTGGATTTAGAGGTCCGTAGTTAATTTGATTTTTTTGGTGAAAATTGGAAAGTTGAAGTTTTGGAAGGTTGAGAGGTTTGACCGAGAGTTGACCTTGGTGATATTGGAGTCAGAATGCGATTTCGGGAATTGGATTAGCTCTGTTATGTAATTTGGAACTTGGGTGCAAAATTCGACGTCATTCCATGTTGATTTGATATGTTTCGGCACGAGTTTTGGAAGTTCGAGGATTTGAAAGTTCATAAGTTCGATTCAAGGTGTGATTCATAGTTTCGACATTATTTGATGTTATTTGAGTCCTAGAGTAGACCCGTGTATTATTACGGGGTGTGTTAGTATATTTGGTTGAGGTCCCGGGGGCCTCGGGTGGATTTAGAATGGTTAACAGTTTGGATATTGGACTTAGGAAATTTCTGGGTTGCTGGTTTTGGTGTGCCGCACCTGCGAGTTTTGGTGCATAGGTGCGTGACCACTTCTGCGAGATTCTTGGTCGCTTCTGCGATGTTGATGTAGGTCCTCTTGCTCGCTTCTGCGGATAGGGGAGCGCAGGTGCGAACTCGCATCTGCGAAAGGTCGATCGCAGATGCGAAATATGTATTGCAGGTGGTCGTTCGCTTCTGTGGTGTCTGTCACGCTTCTGCGCAATCGCAAATGCGATTATTGGATCGCAAGTGAGAGCTCTGGGCTCTCAAGTGAAGGGTGCAGGTGCGGTGACTTTCTCGCAAAAGGGAGGTCGCAGGCGCAACATTTTTGTGAGCAAATGCGTAGAGCATTGGGTAGAAACACATATATGTCGAGGGTTTGGTATTTTCAACATATTTTGAGTTGTAGACCTCGCTTTGGGAGGATTTTCGTGGGTTTTTCAAGCAATTCATTGGGGTAAATGTTCTCTACCCAAATCTTATTATATTTCATGAATACATTGATACTTTCATCATTTAATTAGTGAATTAAGTTGGAAATATTGGGAAAATTTGAAAAAACTTTCAAAATGTAAAATGATGATTTGAAGGACGAATGGATGTCGGAAATTGAGAATTTTGGTATGGTTGAACTCGTATCGGAATGAGTGTTCGAGTTTTGTGAATTTTATCAGGTTCCGAGGTGCAGGCTCGGAACTTGACTTTTGGGTTGACTTTTTAGTTATTTTTAAAGACTGAGGATTTATTTTCCGGAATTGTTTTCTATGAGTTGTATTTATGATTTGAAGTTATTTTGGCTAGATTTGAACCGTCTGGAGGTTGTTTCACTATAGAAGGTCATTTTAGAGTAACAGTCTAGCTTCTTTAAGGTAAGTATCTTGCCTAACTTTGTGTGGAGGAACTACCCCTTAGAATTTGAGTCATTTGTGCTAATTGTATCATGTGAAGTCCGTGTACACGAGGTTATGAGTACATGCTCGGGATTATTTGTTGAAATTTGACCATTTAGGTCTCTTAGGTTCTTATGTTCATTAAAAATGAAGTTGTTTGTCATGCTAAATTCCCCATTTACTAAATTCACCCTTACGTGTCTTAATTGAAATTAATCGCTCCATGTTCTACCCGTATTGCCGATTAATTTCTTATGTGTCTTAACTGATGTTGTTGAATGTTTTATTGTCAATTTATCATTCCCATAACTACTTAACCTTAATTTAAATCATTATTATCTATTCCGTAATTTCATAGCCTTAATTGAAGTTTGTTATCCCTTTCATTATTGATGTATTCTTATTTGGGATCATTGATTCATGTTATCTCTCTTGTTGTCGAATTTTACTTTCATGGAATCATTGTTACACATTATACTTCCCTTGTTGAACTATTCTTGTTGAGACTAATATTTCCTTGTGGTGTCTTTCTTTGTGAGTTTGTTCTTCCATTTCTTTGTGTTCTGAAGTTCATGTTTTGATTTACTTGTCGTATTCTCGTGTTATTGTTGTTATTGCTATTGTATTCAGTGTTGTTGAGTTGAGGGCTATGCGTGGTTGTGATATTGAAATTGTTTTGAGGAAACTTTGTGGCATATGGGCACATATTGTGGAAGCCATATTGTTGAGTTGTTATGTTTTGGCACACGTGTTATTGTTGAGAGAACTGTTATGTTGGTTGCACTAGGTTTCTGTCGTGTTGTTGTTATGTTATTTGCACGAGGATCCTGCCGTGCTATTGTTATTTTGTTTGCACGAGGTTTCTGTTGTGTTATTGTTATTATTGATACGCATGCAGTGGTATAAGGCTTAGATGTTGAAACACATGCGGTGAGATAAGGTGGGCTTGATATGCGTAGCTAATTGGGGAACTACTAGAAGCCATGCTTTGTGATAAGGTAGGCCAAAAAGTGGGATGTTACTTCGGGAAAAATGATATTCAAAACTAAATGTAAAGGCTCCCACGGTGATATAAAGAAATCTTGTGATTCATTTTATGGTTTGAGACTACGAGACGGTATCTCGATAGGGCTCTTGTTGACATTTCCCCATTCTTTTGTACTTGTATTTGATTGTTATTTACTTAGCATACTATTAATTATCTTTCTCCGTGTTGCACTATTTGCTTAATTCTGTGTAGTTAATCTTGTTATATTATTCGTGGTTTTCATTTCATGGCTGTCTTTATTACAATGTACACTTCGTGGTGATCGCTTTTTATGTACCATTCATTGTCTCTACTCTTGTTTGTTGACTAGAACACTTGCACATGCATACACATTAATAAATCACCCATATAGGTCTAAGAAGATGAATCTTGATGTTTTGACCATTTACATGTACCCCCATGTACTTGCCTTATGTGTGAGAGTTATCCTGTTGACACGTAAGTTGTCCGTATAGTCATGAGTCATTATTATTGTTGGCACATGAGTGGTCCGGGTGGATATTAGTTATTGTCACCCCTAGGGAAGTGTTGTTATGAATTGTAATGTGGGCACAAGATTCCAAGTGATTAGGGTTCACGAATTGGGACCCGTGATTGTGATTTTGAGGTTTGGTACATCGTGAAAATTCTTGGATAAACCTGGTGTTAAAACGGTTGTTGCTACTGAGTTGTCACTTGTCTTCCCTTATTTTGTTTCACCGGATTGAACTCTGTTCAGCTTACTCTACAGTATTATTACCTGTTGTGTCTCGCTGCTTATTGTTGCTTTTAGTCCCTGTTACGAACATTGTATTGTTATTATCATCATGCCTACCTTATTATTGATATTGTTCCCTGTTAGCTCTACATTTATACTTGTTCAGGTTGTTTAGCCCAATGGGTGTCTTGATTGTTCCTCGTTACTACTCTATTAAGGTTAGTCTTGATAGTTACTGGGTACCGCCGTGGTGTACTCATACTACGCTTCTGCACATTTTTTTGTAGATCTCAGGTGCCTCGATTATTGATGATTATTAGCTAGCTGGTCGAGCATTCTTGTGGAGACTTAAGGTAAACCTGTCGTCGTGTTTGCAGGCTTCAAAGTCACCTTTTGATATTGTACCTGTACTGTTTAATCATTTTCGGAACAATTATATTTAGGAATTTTTCTAGTAAACTCAGTAGAGCTTATGACTTGTATTACCAGTTTTGGGATGTTATTTCACGTTGTAAATGTTGAGTTCATTTAGAATATTCGGTTTCTGCTTAATAGTTCTGTTGGTTAATTTTTGTCAGTTTATTCAATAAGTGTTAGGCTTACCTTGTTGTAGAGACTAGGTGCCGTCACGACAACCTATGGAGGGAAACTGAGGTCGTGACAGGTTGGCATTGGATCTCTTTTCAAACAATTACTTGATTTCCTTTATTTGGCATTATAGCTATGAATGAATTTAGTTGTTGTTAGGGACATTTTCGGCATGTTTGGAGAACATTTTTACCATTAATGGTTGTCTATTACAGTTAGAATTCTTTTTCAGTTTTATTATTTTTCCGAACCACATTATAAAGAATAGACTACATCTTCTCGACTCAAATATTTATAATATACCTTTTTTATACCAAACTTCTGAGATTGCTTAGGAGCCCTTTCTCCTTGATTCTCTTAATGTAGCACAATCTACTTATGGTATCTGCTGTCAGTAAATGCAATTGGTGTGGTCCTGCTATAGCTATTTGATACGTTATAAGTCTACTCCCCTTTTGATGTGGAAGTCCTGATTTCCAAGTTTCATGCAACTTATGAATACTTAAGTTTGTTGTGATAGTAGATAGAAATTTTTTACAGGTAAATTAATAGACTATCAGGTAGAATAGACTCACAAAATTCTGACATAATTAAGCTTCCATTATGTAATATAGCTCACTAGGCCAGAGCTGCATTAGTAATAATAAATTGTTGTCTTAGTATACAGGAATATATTGTTCAGTTATTGAAGATCTCTTTAATTATTTCTATAAATAATTCAAAACTCCAGTTTGAGGTGTCTCATAAGGATCCATGCAAAAACTGCAGTGGCTCTTAATTAACTTATCATTTCCATACTTCTGTCCTATAAAATATCGATAAGTTTTGCAACAGCCTCAACCATGTACTTTTTCTCCAAGTTTGTAAATCTTTTTGTTTATTGCCTAGCAATAGATTACTAAGAAGAAATCTTACATAATACTTCATCCCTTTCAATTTAGATGACATACTTTCCTTATTAGTCTGTTCCAAAAAGAATGACATATTTCTACAATTGGAAATAATTCAGCTTTAAACTTTTTATTTTACTCATTTAACCACACAAATGTTATGGCCCCACAAAACTTTTACCCCTTAAGCGTTTAAGATTACAAGTTTTAAAAGTCTCCCTCCTTTCTCTTAGACTACATGCCGAGTCAAACTACCTCCTCTAAATTGAAACGGAGGAGTAACTGATATACTGCAAATTCAATCCTTACTAGGAAAAAAATCTTTTGATAAGTGCCTTAGTAGCGAAGTTTCAACTATTTAAAATATTGTATTGATTTAAATAGCTCATCTAATATGCAAAAAAAATATGAATTTTATAGAAGCTTGTCGCTGCCTTTCTCCTCGCATTTCTGTTTTTCATTTTGGTAAAGAATAATATTATGGGTTTCCATTAGTCTATGTAATATATGCTTTTCTATTTTTTCAAGAGTCGAAAAATAGGATAAACCACATTTATTATGTCATGACCCGATTTCGGAGCTGTGATGACGCCTGTCGTGGAACAAGGCAAGCCGCCCCCTTTGTTTCTAAGTTAAATTCAATTTCCAGTAAAAATGCAATTTTTAAACGAATTTCTTGATAATACTAAGAGTCTAAAGTTTAAAAACAATATTTGAAACAAAAATTAAAATTTCCAACCCCGGATCCGGTGTCACTTAGTCATGAGCTACTATAACATAAAGCAAAGAAAGGAGAAATTGACAACATTGTCTCAAAATAAAGAACAACGGGTAACGTGAGTACGCCAACTCAGAAGGTAACGAACCCAAACTATGGGTTGAGAGATAGTGACGGACTAAACCTCAATAATTAAATCATCAGCGTACAAATTTTAGGCATGTTCATAGTTTATCAGAAAATAACAACAGAATATACTAGATATACCTTCATATGTTCTACATGCCAACATATCGCAGTGTGAAAATGCACATAGTGCTCACAACTCTCCCACAGAAGTCCACTCAGTATTATATATGGCTCTCAGGCCCAGGGAAGTTCCATCCCGGAATATGCATAAACACCGGTGACCATAGTCATTTCGTACTGAGGAAAAAGGCCAGTCCAGCCCCCATGGAGAAGATCCATCTCTGAAAAACAACACTCGGACAATATCCATATCTAGGGAAGATCCATCCCTCACATAACATCAGCTTAGGACAAGATCCATGCCCAGGGAAGATCCATCCCTCATCATCAATGCGCTCACTGGGGATGTAAAGACTCCGGAGGGGCCCTAGTGGACCAAGCGCCATATCAAGCCAACGAAGGCATGATTTATTATTGCTGCGGTGTGCAGTCCGATCTCATAACTGTCTCAATAACAGGCTCTCGGCCTCACTCAGTCATTACTCTTCAGTTTCACTCACATGGATCACAGATGTCTCCATCATCCCGACACAATGATAAGTATGCATATAATTAACAATACTGAGACTGAGATATGATGTGGTATGCTATAACAGGATTGATTTTATGGAATCAAATATTCATAAAATGAGACAGTAATATACGACCACTCGGGTCTCAGCATTTTCGGCGTGAAGCCTAGCATTTATACTTAACATGATTTCTAACAGGTTCACAATTACTACATTAACAGAAGCACAGATATCATCAGGGAATAATCACTAAGCGGAGCCATGGGATAAGCCAGACCACAAATACTCGGTGCACGCCCGCACGCCCGTAACTTAGCATGTGTGTCACCTCAACAATAGTCATAAATCATTTAGCTCGGGGTTTCAAACTCTCAGAACCAAATTTGGAAACGTTACTTACCTCAAACCGGCTAAAATACTATTCTGCAGTGCCTTTGCCTCTAAATTCGGCCTCTGAGTGCTCCAAATCTACCAAGTTCAGATTGTTATCATCAAATTATGCTTAAGGAATGAATTCCAATTGAAAAGTACCAATTTTAGCTCAAAATCCGAAATTAGCCAAAACCCGACCCCCGGGCCCGTGCGAAACCCAACAAATTTTATACCAAAATGTTCTTCATCATTTTGTGAGTCCGTACATATCAAGAGCGCTATGATCGGAGTTCGTTTGACCCCTCAAATCGACCCCTAAAGGTCTCAAAATCTCAAGCCCTAACCCCACCTTTTTCCTACTGATTTTCATAATTAAACATTGATATAAGGTCTCCAATCACATATAATTGAGTTATTAAGTCCAAAAGCCTTACCTCAATGATGAACCAGCGTTTCCCTCTTCAAAATCCCTCAAAAACCTCGGAACCCGTACAACAATGGTGAAAAGAGGGTTAAAAATCGCGAAGGCAGATTTTTCTACTTTCTGAACAGTGGTTCCGCACCTGCGGCCACTTAAGCGCACTTGCGGACCCGCACCTGCGGTCTCAGGTCCGCACCTGCGAAGCATCCGCACCTGTGACCCCTTCTCTGCACCTGCGACTTCGCAGGTGCGATCCTCCTCCCACACATACGATCCTCTGCTGAGCCTCCCAAATTCCGCATCTGCGGAGCTTTGCTCGCTCCTGCGGGCCCGCACACGCGGTCTCACAGGTGCGGTTACACCAGCACTAGCAGCTGAAGCTGCATTTTACCAACTTTAAAACTTCCGTTAATCACCCGAAATAAATCCCGAGCCCCTCGGGACCCCAACCAAATATACCAACATATCATATATGATCATTCAAACTTAGTTGCACTCCTGAAACACTAAAAATAACATCAAAACACCAAAATCACATCAAATTCAAGTCTAAGAACTTTGAAATTTCTAAAATCCTCCAACGATGCCGAAACTATCCAAAACAAATCCGATTGACCTGAAATTTTGCAGACATATCCAAAATGACATTACAAACATGTTCTAACTTCCAGAATTCTATTTCGACCCTGATAGCCTATTTTCCACTGCCGACCGAAAATCGCCAAAGACTAGTTTTTGCCAATTCAAGCCTAATTCTACACCGGACATCACAAAAATATTTCGAACACACTCCTAAGTCCCAAATAACCTAACGAGCTATCTGAGCCATAAAATTCACATTCCGAGGTCGTTTACCAATAAGTCAACCCTCAGTTGACTTTTCCCATTTTAGGCTATTTTTAAGACTAAATGGCTAAATTCTCACCACAACCATTCCGATTCCGAACCTACCAACTCTAACACATCAAGAACAGTATAACCAATCTATGACAAGTCAATAACAGTAATTTTTAATGCAATTTCTACGTAACGACTGACCATACTAGCTCCTCGGCAAGCAAAAGAGCCATCTTCCCCCCTCTCTCCCCTTATGTGCACAATTGTATGTAAATATTATAATTCAACTCTATGGGATATATTGGATCAATTATCCAATAATGCATTTTACGCTGCAACCTTCTAATAACGTAGATATAAGGCCGTAGAGTTTGAAGTTTGAACCTATTCTAACCTTCAAGGTATGTGTTGATAATTAAATATAGGAGGTATTTTGAGTTGGATCGGCATTAGTTTTAGTTGGTAGGATATGCACAACATTCAGTATGCTTAGACACGAAATATGAAAATTTTCCACTTAATAGCATGTAAATGGTCACTGGCCCTTCTCATGACAACTCTCCCTATGATATATTTGTGTCTACTTTGCTTCTTTTTCCATTTCAATGTTTCATTTAACTTGCCAATGCCTCAAGGAATTACTACCCATCATAAGTTTTGGGTAGATTATCTTACTGCAGGTTTAAATCAGTTTTGAGTACCCTAAACCCAAATCAGTTTTGGGTGAAAGCATGATGATGCAATGCCGAGAAAGACAAGTTTCTATCATGTTTGATAGATCATAGTGTATAGGGTAAAATATGATATGACATGTGGTTGTCTAAAAGGAGGACACGTGGAACCCAAGACGGGAATGGCCGAAGACTAAACGCAGTCTTTCCGCTTATCACCGGAAAGGATTACGTTCATAAAGGTGTATTAAATTCTCTACACCCGGTAGCATTTACTAGGAAATATTATGCAGTATTAAGAGCAACGCTCCGTTACAGAAAATTTGGCATTTATGTTCACTGTTACGATCTTTATCGATGACCCTCATATAATTGATAGTAAAGGAGGACACGATCCTAGGACCTCCTTCCCTAGATATAGATATAAATAGTGAGCTCAATTATCGTTGTAAAGGACACGAATTTTCTGGCTAAACTTATACTACATTCTATACAAAGCTTAATACAAACTTACTTTCTTGTCTTTTGATCTCATCATTGTTGTGCCCGGAAACCTTGTTACCGGAACTGTCATCTCTGTTGTTTCATCTACATTTTAAGGCTAAGCATTGTACATTTCTTCAATTATTGCTTTATTTCAGGATCAAATTAGTTCACTTGTCTAGAAACCATGTGTAAATTCAACTGTACCATTTTACGGGTAAACAGTTTGGCGCCCACCGTGGGTCCTAGATAGCCCTGCAATTAAATTGATCCTTGCCTTTTTTACTAATGTGGTTTGATTATTTTGTATTAGAAAAATCACAAAAAATAGCAGATAACATAACCCTGAAATTCAAGGGGATCAACCTGATTTCGAGGATTCAATCAATAACACCCGCAGTGAGGAGAATGACGCCACGGTGGTGCATAAAAGACGGTACTCTCGACAGGTTCGGGGGACAACTCCCGATGATGCTGATGAGGAGCATGTAGCGGATGCGGTAAGGTCCTACAAGAGCAACCGGTAATCATTCTAGGTCACCTCGCGCGGCAGGATTAGGTTATGACAAAACTGAAGCAAGCACTATCGGGGGCTTTGAATAATGAAAATAGACAAGATCCAATTCCTCCCATTGTTCCCGCATACCAAACAGCGCAGAGAGTCGACAACAACACTCCTAGGTGTGAAGTTGGCTCCGATAGGGCTGGGGGGAGCAGATCTGATCTTAACAACAAGAACGACCCGTTCAAGAATGAGCTTTTATGGTTTATGAGGGAAGAAAATGCCCGCATGGACCAAATTCCAGGCGCGCCACCAATATTGAAAGGCCCGGATTTGAAGAAGTATACTCAATTTCCGTACAAGCCAAGTGCGGCACCGGAACTAATCCTGAAGTGGTTGAAAATGCCTGAAATGCCAAAGTATGACGGGACTTTAGACCCACAGGAGCATATTACTACCTACACAATGGCGGTGAAAGAAAATGATTTTATCTCCTCATGAAATCGAATATGTGTTGCTAAAGCTATTTGGAGAAACTCTCACGAGGGGAGCTCTAACGTGGTATTCATTATTACCCGAGCATTCCATAGATTCCTTTGAGATGCTCGCGAATTCTTTCATTAAGGCTCATGTAGGGGCCGAAAAAGTGCAAGCTCGGAAGGCTGACATATTCAGGATCGCACAGGTAGAGTCTGGATTATTACGAGAGTCCGTTTTCCGATTCCAGAAAGAAAGGATGTTGCTCCTGGCTGTTCCGGATGAATGGGCAGCTGAAGCATTCACCAAAGGATTGAATCCAAGAAGTTCAGACGCTTCCCGGAAGTTGAAGGAGAGCCTGCTTGCATTTCCAGCAACAAAGCAGATGTCCACAACCAGTACGAGTCAAAGATAAGGATCAAAGATGACCATGTCGGTTCATAGGCCAAAGGACGGGAGAAGAGCAGAGAAAATTGAAATATGACTACGACGCAGATAGACGGATTTTGAGGGGCCGATTTTACCTTATGAGTGGAGCGAAGGCCGTGGAAGAAATTTCTGAGTAGCAAACAAGTTCATCGATGACAGAAGGACCTACAGTAGTCGAAACAATAGATCACTCCAAGATAAAATAACGTCGGGGTCTCAGGATCTTTCTTAACCCAAATTATCATAATATAACTTCAACGTCAGTGTAGTGGAACTGGTGTTAGCCATGAGAAACATTAAAGAGGCACGATTCTCGAGAATTATGAGGTCCGAATCTAGCCAGAGGAATCCCAACTTATTGTGTGAATACCACAGGACAAACAGTCATCGAACAGAGGACTAACGACACTTCCAGGAAGAGGTGGAAACACTATTGAAGAATGGTCACCTCTGAGAATTCTTAAGTGATAGAGCTAAGAACAATTATGGTTGCAACAGAGACAACGTGGAACCTTCGAAAGCAGGAGAAGAAACCACACGCCAAACGAGTAATATGATCTTCGGGGGGAATAAGATTAATGGAGTCACCTTTTTGGCAGCGAAGAATATGAAAGTATTAATAACTCATGGTAAAAGACTCTGGGGACACGATATCACTTTCACAGAGGAGGACACACTCGGATTGTGTTACCACACAACGACGCACTGATAATTTTTTTAAATGAGTTAGATTTTAAGATTAAATGTGTTCTAGTGGATCCAGGAAGTTCGGCTAATATCATATAACGGAGAGTATTGGAACAAGCTAAACTCAGGGGAAGCATTTTTCCAGCAACAAAGCTCCTCGATGGATTCAACCTTGCGAGCGTGATGACCCGGGAGAGATCTTACTGCTCACGAACGCTGAAGGAGTAATGAAAACAACTCTCTTCAAAGTAGTAGATGGTGATGTGGGATACAACATCATCTTGGGAAGGCCATGGTTACACGAGATGAAATTTTTACCTTCAATGTATCACCAATTGCTAAAGTTTTCAACGCCTGAAGGAATCAAGCAGAGAAGAGGTGATCAACCGGCAGCGAGGGAGATGAATGAAATATCAATTTCCAGTAGCAAAGGGAAGGAGATCGTAGCATATCAATTACAGGAACCGGCGTCTACTCCCGAGTTAGAAGGAGTTAACCCAGGGGAAGAGTCGTCAGAACAATATCAGGTGCTGAGATATTTGCATGTTCCAGAATAGGCGGACGCAACAAAGTCCACGGCGGAGGAACTGGAGCAAGTGGCATTGTTCGAAGAATTCCTAGAAAGAAAATTCCATTTGGGGACAGGACTGCACCTCGAGTTCAGGTCTGGTTTTATTGAATTCCTTAAATTTAATGATGATTGTTTTGCATGGTCGCACAAGGATATGACAGGTATCCCGATGAAAATAGTCGTGCACAAGCTGAGTTTGGATCCCAACATACCCCCGATAAGAAAGAAGAAATGCCCTATTGGTGAGGCCAGGAATAAATTCATAAAAGAAGAGGTTACCCGCGTGCTTAAAATCGGTTCGATCAGAGAGGTGAGGTAAGATATTCAGATTGTCTAGCCAATGTAGTAGTAGTTCCTAAGAAGAACAATAAATTTTGCATGTGTGTAGACTATAAGTACCTTAATAAGGCGTGCCCGAAAGACTCGTTCACACTGACAAATATCAATCAAATAATTGACGCCACGGCCAGGCACGAGTTAATGAGTTTCCTTGATGCTTATTCCGGGTACAATCAAATTAATATGAACCCGGAAGATCAGGAAAAAACTTTGTTTATAACAAATTTTGGTACATATTGTTACAATGTAATGCCCTTCGGGTTGAAAAACGCCGGAGCCACTTATCAACGACTCGTAAATAAGATGTTTGAAAAGAAAATAGGAAAGACCATGGAAGTTTATATAGACACTATGCTCATTAAGTATTTGAATGCAGGTGACCACCTTAAGTATTTAAAAGAAACATTTGACATCCTGAGGAAGCATAACATGAAACTTAACCCCGAGAAGTGCGCGTTCGGGGTCAGTTCTGGAAAGTTCCTGGGGTTTCTGGTCTCACATAGGGGAATTAAGATAAACCCCAACAAAATCAAGGCCATAGACGGTATCAAGAAAAATAATTTCGAATGGACACCAGAGTACCGGCACGATTTGAGGGACCTGAAGAAGTACTTATCAAGCCCTCCGTTTCTCTCAAAACAAAAAGAGTGTGAAACATTGCTAGACTACCTCGCGGTTTCAGGATTTGCGGTAAGTGCGATTTTAGTCCGGGAAATGAAGGTACGCAATTTCCCATTTATTATGTTAGCAAAATTTTAATTGGAGCAGAAACTCGCTACCCGCATTTGGAAAAACTTGCCTTAGCTCTCGTAGTCGCTGCTCGAAAGCCGAGGCCCTACTTCCAATGCCACCTGATACTTGTGGTGACTACTTTCACTTTGCGAAACATCCTCCATAAACCCGAGTTGTCGAGAATATTGGCCAAGTGGGCCGTCGAAATGATTGAATTCGACATAGAATATAAATAAGGACTGCAATTAAGTCCTAAGTATTGGCTGATTTCGTGGCTAATTTTAGTCCCAGACTACTACTTCTGGAAACCAAGGAGGCAGTAATAGTGTCAGAATTGACATCGGGGATTTGGACCTCATTTACAGATGGAGCTTCAAACATAAAAGGTTCCAGGCTCGGAATAGTCTTAATCACGCCTTCCGGGTAAACCTTAAGACAAGCCATCAGAACGATCCCTTTAACTAACAATGAAGTAGAGTATGAAGCTTTGATTTGCACGGCTTGAATTGGCCCGGGAACTTGATTCTGAGGTTATCGAAATCAAATGTAACTCACAGGTGGTGGTAAATCAGGTCTACGGGATTGTTGATACCAAAGAAGAATGTATGCAACAATACGTGGTAAAGGTCCAGGCTCTTTTGGCACGATTCCGGGAGTGGTCAATTACTCATATCCCTAGGGAGGATAATTAGAAATGGATACATTAGCAAACTTAGGATCATCGAGGGAAATAAAGGGATCAGAGTCCGGGACGATAGTACAACTGATGAGCTCAGTCCTGGATACGGATGGTTACTATGAGGTAAAATAAAAAGGATCACATCTTCTCCTTATCATCCGAGAGAAAACGGTCAAGCGGAGTCAACAAACAAAGTGATTATTCAAAACCTAAAGAAAAGTTTGGAAGCAGCAAAAGGCAAATGGACCAAAGAATTTCTCGAAGTTATATGGGCCTACCGAACAACGGCCAAATCGAGTACAAGATAAACTCATTTTCCCTCGTGTAAAGTGCTGAAGTACTAATCCCGGTAGAAGTGGGTGAACCCACTTTGGGATATTCTCGGACAAATGAAGAATCGAACAACAAAGCAATGTTAATAAACTTGGAACTGCTCGAGGAACGCAGGGACTTGGCACATGTAAGAATGGAAGCTCAAAAGCAGAGAATTGAGCGACATTATAATCAAAGAGACAACTTCCGTTATTTCAAAGTAGGAGACTTGGTTCTAAGGAAAGTAACCCAAAATACCCGGGAACTCAACACGGGGAAGCTAGGTCCAATGTGGAAAGGTCCCTACTGGATTACAGCTATCACTGGGAAAGGTTCATACGAGTTGGAGAACTAGAATGGAGACAAGTTGCTTAGGAACTGGAATGTAGCACACCTCAAAAGATATTATTGTTGATGAACATTATTCAAGTGGAAAGTATGTGTTGCACTCTTTTTCCCTTCGTTCAGTTTTTGTCTCAATTGGGTTTTTCTGAAAAGGTTTTTAATGAGGCAGCGACAGAAAGCATGCTACAAAGAAAGCAGCAATAAGACCTTTGATAGCAAGCCGAACAAACAAGCTTCCACTCGAGGACTGTTAGATAATCTTTAGTTCCATAAAAAATTCCCACTGGAAAGTTAAGTTTGCTACCGAACAGAGGTTACCCGACCGCTCAAGAGCACAAACCACTAGAGGATTGTTAGGTATTCTTTTGCTCGATATCATGGATTCCTAAGGGGAAGTAATGTGTGTTGCCGAGTTAAGGATTATCTAGCAATTCATTGGTGTATTATTCGAAGATACAAGACTTACAGTGTTCTAATTCGCATTCTTCACATTAAAACACTAGGGGGATGATATGAGGATACGACAACAGTGAATGTCATGTCAATCAGGGAACGAAAATCCAGAAATAAAATGCATCATCTGGACCGTGGACTGCTCAGCCAGCCCCGTAAAAACAAGTTGTACAAGATAGCCACAAGTAATGGCAATTTCTTTTCTACATAGCAAAATGATTATGTATTTTTTTTAAATAGAAGGAATAAAATGAAATCCATTTGCTTTTATCTTGTTTCTTGTATGAACGATGAGCTAACTTTGTCATTTGAAAGTTAAATAAGTACTTCAAATGTTAGTGTTGTAATGAATAGGAGACGTCCTCTTCAAGAGCACCATAACATAATAGGGCCCTCTCTTATAAAAACCCTCACGTTAAAGGGTTGGTTCAGGAAAAATCTATGTCCGGAATCGAAAATGCTATTGGGTAAAAATGCACCCGAAGCCGCATATGAAAAGGATGCAAAAAGTAAACTTGCACAAATACTTATAGAAACCCTCACGTCAAAGGGATAATACTCGGAACCAAAGTGATTCAAAGAAAACTCATCCAAGACTACACATAGTAAAGTGCGAACAGAAAAGCGTGCACAAAACTCTTAAGCAAATGTTAAAGACTTGCATGGATTTTCAAACGAAAGTAAGACTCAAACATTAATTGAGCAAAAATATGTCTCTATTTACAAGAACGTGCCAAAATGATAAAAGTACAAAATGGGAAAAAGAAAGGAAAAGCTAAACTGTAGCACCTCCAGAACTAGAAGGAAGAGAAGTGTCTGCATTCCTGGGAGAAGTAGGTGGTTCCATTGATGGCTCGACGTTTTCCCAGTTTGATCTTCAGCATCGTCGCCTTCCGATCCCTTTTCAGTTTCCGAAAACTCGAAACTGGAACCAGAAGAACCAGGAGCATCAGACTGCGTCGGGAGTCCATTTTTAGCAGCCAACTCAACCTCTCGGGACTTAGAAATTTCGGTATCAACGTCAATGATACCAGATTTGGCCTCTTCCAAGGTTTTTCTCCTCATGATGTACATGGAATAAGTTTTTTCAACAACGAGGGAAGCTGCTCGGCGCTTAAGTTCTCTTCTAGCTGGGCGTGTTTCGCCTCCACAACAACAAGCTCTTCAATTTCGGAGTTAAAGGCTGCCTCTAAGTTAATCATTCTTTCAGCGGAGGCAGCCTTATGATCGGTTACAACAAGAACGACGTCCTATACTTCAGCCCATTTGGCCTTGGCTTCATCAAATATAACCCTCAAAGGGACAATTTCTTGGCTAAGGTTACCACTTCTTGCTCGCTTTGCTGCAAACGAGCCTCAAAACAACGGCCTCAGTAGCTTTGGTTTCCAGTTTCGAGAGGCGGAGAACAGTTTAGTCCCGTTCCACCAAAGTTGATTCCGTTCAGAAGTAAGTTCGTCCTTCTCATGAATAAACCTTTGAAGTCCCTCATAAGAAAGAAATTTGGCATACGAAACAAAAAGAGGTAAAACTTAGAATAAATTCATACAAAAGTAGAAGAAATAACAAAGGAAGAACGGAATGCACCAATGAGGCATTGTGCATGCATCATTCAACAAACACTCTCCCGAGAGTGTGTGCATCTTTTCTCGGTCCTTATCTGAATCCAAAGGCTTCAGATAATTAGCAAGTTCCATGTCGGGATAGCAAATTGCATTTGGTAGAGACCGAAAGAGTAACGTTCCTCCTCCTTTGTGGATCTTCAGAAAGGGAAACGTAATTTTGCTCCAAATTCCCATGAACTAGGGACTGTGTAATAGGGACAACTTCTTCATGGTCAGGTACGGCCGATGGAGGTGATACAGCAACTGCTAGTGGAAGGGTGGAGGAAGATGGAAGTGATGTAGCAGTTGCTAGTGTTGGTGAAGGTGGAAATAAAGCTGATGGAGTTGAAGAGTGAGAAGCAGCTGCATCAAATGCGTGCTGGCTGTTGGATGCTCTCCAACCAAAGACGGAAAGGACCCGGTACTCAGCCCTGCAACACCGGTTACAGCAATTGGAGCCCGAAAATGGGAGTTGGCATTTTCTACCAAATGAGATTCTCCCAAAAGTTCCGAGACATCGTCTTCAGTTGGTGTAACCATCTCAACATGTCTAGAATCTTGTTGAGATGATGAGGATCGTCGCCTTCTATGTACAGAAGCTTCCTCATCACTAGCCTCTCCATCATCATCAATCATCACGGTGCCTATGACCGGCCCAAAAGGAGGACCAGTCGTCATCGCCACCGGAGATGACTCGAGGGAATCAGTCTTTGCCCTCTTATTCTTTTCCCCTGGGACGGAGGAACATCTTCTAATTATTTGCTTAAACTCCGGCCGGGGACTCCGTAAAGAAGTTTTTGTGCCCCAAACAGGCCCGAAGATACCTGTTCGAGTAAGTGCTTCCTGAAGCAGCCTTGCTGCATGAGCAGGATCAGTAAAAACGCCCTCCTCGGGGATAGCAACAGAGCCCACAGGTAGACCTAATTTTGTGAACAAGTCAGAAGGGTTCAACCAAGTTCTCCATATACAAAAAATGGAAGAAAGGTAAATTTACCATGATTTTTGGCCTTCCACCCGTATTTAGGGGCCAACTCTTTCCACAAACGAGTTTTTGGTTTCGTAACGTCCAAGATCTTCTGAACCCATTGGTCCAAACCTTCCACCACCGGTGGGATCTATCGAGTTGCTAAAACATGCGAACGAAGAGATGATACGACCATAAAAGAATATCTAGTAAAAATAAATACTAAACAAAAAGCTTACGAGTGCGGTTCCAAGCGACTGGAAAAGATGACGTCATTGTCGGAATGATGTTGTTGATGGAAATTACAACGAACCGTTCCATCCATCCATGTTCGTTGCCATCATCCACGCTAGACTGCAAAGCATGGAGGCCACACTTGCAAAGGTTTATCATTCCCCCGCGGAAGATTTTGGGAGAATAGAGATTCATCATATGAGCTAAGGTTAGCTCCTCTCCAGTTTCCTGGCAAAAATGTCGAAAGCAGGCGATCGTCCTCCACACTGAAGGACTTACCTGTGCCAAATACACCTGGTAGCGAAGGCAAAACTCCGCAATCACGGAATCAAGCTCTTCGCTCAAAGAAAACACACCCAAAGTACAGGAATACGTAAAAAGGTATGTAAAACCTTCCTTGGGAAGGGTCACTCTCTCAGGTAGATCAGGAGCAATGATATCCAACTCATGGCAATGGAAGTCCTCCTTCACAGCAGGACTACTGGAAGGACGAATGGCATAAGGGTACCTACTAACAGCCCATGTACGAGGGTTAGCAGCCGGGAATTTCTCTTCAAAATCCTTTAAGGTACTAAGTTTTCTTGGGATGACGGAACCCACCGTTGGAGGAACAGAGTCCTCGGTTTTGTTCTTGTTCTTTATAGAACCAACACGCTTAGAAGAAGAAGCCATTGGAAAAGATTTTGTGTTTGAAGAGAATTAGAGAAAGGATGGAATATAAAGATGCAAATAAGAAGATCAAGAAATTGTGAAACGCAAAGGAAAAGAATGTTGCGTATAAGTAAAATTTGGCGGCTAAATTCATGGCCATGATTACCTCGATAATCGGCAAAAGCTGTGCTGAATCATGGGATAACTCGTGTTCGGGGCATTAAATACGGAGAGACGTGCGACCTTCAACGGAAGTTATAGTAATTCCTGCCAAAAAGGTGTTTCTACCAATTTTCCATTAACACAAAGTTATGTCACCGGAAAGCAGGGGGACTATCCGTATAGGGTAAACTGTAATATGATACGTGATTTCCTAAAAGAAGGACATGTGGAATCCAAGATGGGGATGTCCGAAGACCGAACGCAACCATTCCTCTTGTCACCGGAAAGGATAATGTTCATAAAGGTGTATTAAATGCTCCGCGCCCGGTAGCATTTACTAGGGAATATTCTGCAGCATTAAGAGCGGCGGTCAGTTATTGAGAATTTGGTATTTATGTTCACTGTTACATTTTCATCAATGAATCTCATAATTGACATTAAAGGAGGACGTGATCCTAGGACCTCCTTCCCTAGACATAGCTATAAATAGTGAGCTCAGTTATCGTTGTAAAGGACACGAATTTTCTAGCTAAACTTATACTACATTCTATATAAAACTTAATACAATTTTACTTTCTTGCCTTTTGATCTCATCATTATTGTGCCCGAAAACCTTATCACCGGAACTGTCATCTATGTTATTTCATCTACATTTTAAGGCTATGTATTTTATATTTCTTCAATTATTGCTTTATTTCAAGATCAAATTAGTTCACTTGTCTAGAAACCACGTATAAATTCAACTATACTGTTTTACGGGTAAACATATAGTTCTCTTGGTTATTATTTTGTTGTCCTTTTGAAAAGAAATAACCGAAGGTTTGCCCTTTCTTTACTTTCCTTTGCATTGATTATCCTAGATTTAGTTTGCTATGTTATTTTTTTATTCTAATTCCTCGTTTTCTTCACTTCAGTGGATACCAAAGTGAAAGTATGTGTTATCTCAATTGCAGCATCAACTTTTGTGTTAGTTGGGAGTACCAACATGAACATGAGTAATCTAATTATTTGTCTCTTGTTGGAAACAAGCCCAAGAATGTAAATGTACAACTTCGTTTCGCAAAGCGTGATATGTTAATATTAAGTCAGTTTGAGTTCTTTTTCCCCGTAAATATGAAATTATTGTTCTCGATATCAAACTTCTTTTGCAAAGCTCTACTACAAATTCGGAAAAAAACGATCAATAATTTGCGACCAAAATTGGTCTGTCAAGAAAAGCGACCAAAATTGGTCGCTAAATTGGAGAAAATTATTAAATAATTATTCTAAATACATTAGCAATCAAGGTTGGTCACTTTTTGGTCGATAATGTGGTCAAAATATTGACCGGACTGGTCAGACTTGCTTGGTCAAAGAAATATTGAAATTAGCGACCCACTTTGATCGCTAAAGTGGGACCCAGTTATAAAATTTTAATAATTATATTATTATTTAAAAAAATTATAAAATATAAATAAATATAATTTAAAATTAACGACCAAAGTTGGTCGTTAACGAAAGGGGAAGCAGATAGAGACCAACTTTGGTCGCTAATCTGGGACCCAGTTATAAAATTTTAGTAATTATATTATTATTTTAAAAAATTTATAAAATATAAATAAATATAATTTAAAATTAATGTCCAAAGTTGGTTTACGAAAGGGGAAGCAGATAGAGACCAACTTTGGTCGCTAATCTAGGACCCAGTTCTAACGTTTAACAATTATATTATTATTTTAAATATTATATAAAATATAAATAAATCTGATTTAAATTTAGCGACCAACTTTGGTCGCTAATTTTAATTTCTGGATAATTAGCGGCCAAAGTTGGTCTCTTTTCAGGTCAACATTGATCAAAATTAAAAACTACTTTTATATTACTATCTAAATAATATAAATGTAATTTGTTAATACTTTTGTAATACAAGAGATGAATACACTAAATTATACTCTAACATGCTATATATGTAGTTAAAATTATTCAACAAAGTGTGTTATATATATATATATAACCCGACCAGTGAAGTGTCTGTGTGTGTGTCTATATATATATATATAGGAACATGAAGCGCTAGTAACACAGGGTCGGGTTATTTGAGGGATTTATACACTTGTAAATTGATTCATCGACTTATAACATACTCAAATGCATCATTGAATATTAAAAACAAAACGTCTAGACTTATATCTAGGGGTGTGCATTCGATTTATCGATTCGATTTTGACCCTTATCGATAATTACTTATCG